>JAPDOI010001609.1:0-159921 GCA_029168955.1 Aplectana chamaeleonis | reverse complement strand
CCTCCATCAAATATGTCTAGCATTCATTTGGCTTCGCCAAACGGTAGACCGGCCTTTTCTGGTCTCCCCCATCGACTATGTGTAGAATTCGGTTAGCTTCGCGAAACGATTAGATGGCTTATCCCGGCCTCCCTCCAACAACTAAGATTAGCATTCATTTGGCTTCGCCAAACGATGGGCTGGCTTCTCCCGGCCTCCCTCAATCAAATATGTCTAGCATTCATTTGACTTCGCCAAACGGTAGACCGGCCTCCCCCGGTTCCCCCATCTAATATGTCTAGCATTCATTTGGCTTCGCCAAACGGTAGACCGGCCTTTTCTGGTCCCCCCATCGACTATGTGTAGCATTCGGTTCGCTTCGCCAAACGATGATCTGGCTTCTCCCGGCCTCCCTCCATTAACTAACATTAGCATTCATTTGACTTCGCCAAACGGTAGACCGGCCTCCCCGGCTTCCCATCTAATATGTATAGCATTTGGTTGGCTTCGCCAAACGATGGGCTGGCTTTGGCTTCGCCGAATGATAGGCTGGATTCTCCCGGCCTCCCTCTATCAAATATGTCTAGCATTCATCTGGCTTCGCCAAACGGTAGACCGGTCTTCTCTGGTCCCCCCATCGACTATGTGTAGAATTCGGTTAGCTTAGCGAAACGATTAGATGGCTTCTCCCGGCCTCCCTTCAACAACTAAGATTAGCATTCATTTGACTTCGCCAAACGGTAGACCAGCCTCCCCCGGTTCCCCCATCTAATATGTATAGCATTCGGTTGGCTTCGCCAAACGATGGGCTGGCTCTTCCCGGCCTCCCTCCATCAACTGTATCTAGCTTTCGTTTGGCTTCGCCGAATGATAGGCTGGATTCTCCCGGCCTCCCTCCATCAAATATGTCGAGCATTCATTTGGATTCGGCAAACGGTAGACCGGCCTTCTCTGGGCCCCCCATCGACTATGTGTAGAACTCGGTTAGCTTCGCGAAACGATTAGATGGCTTCTCCCGGCTTTCCTCCATCAAATATGTCTAGCATTCATTTGGCTTCGCCAAACGGTAGATCGGCCTTCTCTGGTCCCCCCATCGACTATGTATAGCATTCGGTTGGCTTCGCCAAACGTTGGTCTGGCTTTTCCCGGCCTTCCTACATCAACTGTATCTAGCTTTTGGTTGACTTCGCCAAAACGATGGGCTGGCTTCTCCCGCCCCCCCCCCTCCATCAACTATATCTCGCATTCGTTTGGCTTCGCCAAACGGTAGACCGGCATCTCACGGTTCCTCCATCTAATATGTATAGCATTCGGTTGGCTTCGCCAAACGGTAGGCCGGCATCTCACGGTTCCTCCATCTAATATTTATAGCATTCGGTTGGCTTCGCCAAACGATGGGCTGGCTTTTTCCAGCCTCCCTCAATCAAATATGTCTAGCATTCATTTGACTTCGCCAAACGGTAGACCGGCCTCCCCCGGTTCCCCCATCTAATATGTCTAGCATTCATTTGGCTTCGCCAAACGGTAGACCGGCCTTTTCTGGTCCCCCCATCGACTATGTGTAGCATTCGGTTCGCTTCGCCAAACGATGATCTGGCTTCTCCCGGCCTCCCTCCATCAAATATGTCTAGCATTCATTTGACGTCGCCAAACGGTAGACCGGCATCTCACGGGTCCTCCATCTAATATGTATAGCATTCGGTTGGCTTCGCCAAACGGTAGGCCGGCATCTCACGGTTCCTCCATCTAATATGTATAGCATTCGGTTGGCTTCGCCAAACGATGGGCTGGTTTTTTCCAGCCTCCCTCCATCAACTATGTCTAGCATTCGTTTGGCTTCGCTGAATGGTATGCTGGCTTTTCCCGGCCTCCTTCCATCAAATATGTCTAGCATTCATTTGGCTTCGCCAAACGGTAGACCGGCCTTCTCCGGTTCCCCCCCCCCCATCGACTATGTGTATCATTCGGTTCGCTTTGCCAAACTATGATCTGGCTTCTCCCGGCCTCCCTCCATCAACTAAGATTAGCATTCATTTGGCTTCGCCAAACGATGGGCTGGCTTCTCCCGGCCTCCCTCCATCAAATATGTCTAGCATTCATTTGGCTTCGCCAAACGGTAGACCGGCCTTCTCCGGTCCCCCCCCCATCGACTATGTATAGCATTCGGTTGGCTTCGCCAAACGATGGGCTGGCTTCTCCCGGCCTCCCTCCATCAACTATATCTAGCTTTCGTTTGGCTTCGCCGAATGATAACCTGGATTCTCCCGGCTTCCCTCCATCAAATATGTCTAGCATTCATTTGGCTTCGCCAAACGGTAGATCGGCCTTCTCTGGTCCCCCCATCGACTATGTGTAGAATTCGGTTAGCTTCGCGAAACGATTAGATGGCTTCTCCCTGCCTCCCTCCAACAACTAAGATTAGCATTCATTTGACTTCGCCAAACGGTAGACCGGCCTCCCCCGGTTCCCCCATCTAATATGTATAGCATTCGGTTGGCTTCGCCAAACGTTGGGCTGGCTTTTCCCGGCATTCCTCCATCAACTGTATCTAGCTTTCGGTTGGCTTCGCCAAACGATGGGCTGGCTTTTTCCAGCCTCCCTCAATCAAATATGTCTAGCATTCATTTGACTTCGCCAAACGATGACCTGGCTTCTCCCGGACTCCCTCCATCAACTAAGATTAGCATTCATTTGGCTTCGCCAAACGATGGGCTGGCTTCTCCCGGCCTCCCTCCATCAAATATGTCTAGCATTCATTTGACTTCGCCAAACGGTAGACCGGCCTCTCTCGGTTCCTCCATCTAATATGTATAGCATTCGGTTGGCTTCGCCAAACGATGGGCTGGCTTCTCCCGGCCTCCCTCCATCAACTATATCTAGCTTTCGTTTGCCTTCTCCGAATGATAACCTGGCTTATCCCGGCCTCCCTCCATCGACTATGTGTAGCATTCGGTTCGCTTCGCCAAACGATGATCTGGCTTCTCCCCCCCTCCATCAACTATATCTTGCATTCGTTTGGCTTCGCCAAATGATAGACCGGCCTTCCCCGGTCCCCCCCCCCACATTGACTAAATGTAGAATTCGGTTCGCTTCGCCAAACGATTAGCTGGCTCCTCCCGGCCTCCCTCCATCAACTAAGATTAGCATTCATTTGACTTCGCCAAACGGCAGACCGGCCTCCCCCGGCTCCCCACCTAATATGTATAGCATTCGGTTGGCTTCGCCAAACGATGGGCTGGCTTTTCCCGGCCTCCCTCCATCAACTATATCTAGCTTCCGTTTGGCTTCGCCGAATGATAGGCTGGATTCTCCCGGCCTCCCTCCATCAAATATGTCGAGCATTCATTTGGCTTCGCCAAACGGTAGACCGGCCTTCTCTGGTCCCCCCCATCGACTATGTGTAGAACTCGGTTAGCTTCGCGAAACGATTAGATGGCTTCTCCCGGCCTCCCTCCAACAACTAAGATTAGCATTCATTTGACTTCGCCAAACGGTAGACCAGCCTCCCTCGGTTCCCCCATCTAATATATATAGCATTCGGTTGGCTTCGCCAAACGATGGGCTGGCTTTTTCCAGCCTTCCTCCATCAACTGTATCTAGCTTTCGTTTTGCTTCGCCGAATGATTGGCTGGATTCTCCCGGCCTCCCTCCATCAAATATGTCTAGCATTCATTTGGCTTCGCCAAACGGTAGACCGGCCTTCTCCGGTCCCCCCCCCCCATCGACTATGTGTAGAATTCGGTTAGCTTCGCGAAACGATTAGATGGCTTCTCCCGGCCTCCCTCCAACAACTAAGATTAGCATTCATTTGACTTCGCCAAACGGTAGACCAGCCTCCCCCGGCTTCCCCATCTAATATGTATAGCATTCGGTTGGCTTCGCCAAACGTTGGGCTGGCTTTTCCCGGTCTTCCTCCATCAACTGTATCTAGCTTTCGGTTGGCTCCCCCAAACGATGGGCTGGCTTCTCTCGGCCTCCCTCCATCAAATATGTCTAGCATTCATTTGACTTCGCCAAACGATGACCTGGCTTCTCCCGGACTCCCTCCATCAACTAAGATTAGCATTCATTTGGCTTCGCCAAACGATGGGCTGGCTTCTCCCGGCCTCCCTCCATCAAATATGTCTAGCATTCATTTGACTTCGCCAAACGGTAGACCGGCCTCCCCCGATTCCCCCATCTAATATGTATAGCATTCGGTTGGCTTCGCCAAGCGATGGGCGGGCTTTTCCCGGCCTCCCTCCATCAACTATATCTAGCTTTCGTTTGGCTTCGCCGAATGATAGGCTGGCTTCTCCCAGCCTCCCTCCATCAAATATGTGTAGCTTTCGGTTGGCTTCGCCAAACGATGGGCTGGCTTTTCCCGGCCTTCCTCCATCAACTGTATCTCGCATTCGTTTGGCTTCGCCAAACGGTAGACCGGCCTTCCCCGGTCTCCCCCCTCCCCACATTGACTATATGTAGAATTCGGTTCGCTTCGCCAAACGATTAGCTGGCTCCTCCCGGCCTCCCTCCATCAACTAAGATTAGCATTCATTTGACTTCGCCAAACGGCAGACCGGCCTTCCCCGGCTCCCCCATCTAATATGTATAGCATTCGGTTGGCTTCGCCAAACGATGGGCTGGCTTTTCCCGGCCTCTCTCCATCAACTATATCTAGCTTCCGTTTGGCTTCGCCGAATGATAGGCTGGATTCTCCCGGCCTCCCTCCATCAAATATGTCGAGCATTCATTTGGCTTCGCCAAACGGTAGACCGGCCTTCTCTGGTCCCCCCCCCATCGACTATGTGTAGAACTCGGTTAGCTTCGCGAAACGATTGGATGGCTTCTCCCGGCCTCCCTCCAACAACTAAGATTAGCATTCATTTGACTTCGCCAAACGGCAGACCGGTCTCCCGCGGCTCTCCATCTAATATGTATAGCATTCGATTGGCTTCGCCAAACGATGGGCTGGCTTTTCCCGGCCTCCCTCCATCAACTATATCTAGCTTCCGTTTGGCTTCGCCGAATGATAGGCTGGATTCTCCCGGCCTCCCTCCATCAAATATGTCGAGCATTCATTTGGCTTCGCCAAACGGTAGACCGGCCTTCTCCGGTCCCCCCCCCATTGACTATGTGTAGAATTCGGTTCGCTTCGCCAAACGATTAGCTGGCTTCTCCCGGCTTCCCTCCAACTACTAAGATTAGCATTCATTTGACTTCGCCAAACGGTAGATCGGCCTTCTCTTGTCCCCCCATCGACTATGCATAGCATTCGGTTGGCTTCGCCAAACGTTAGGCTGGCTTTTTCCAGCCTCCCTCCATCAACTGTATCTAGCTTTCGTTTGGCTTCGCCGAATGATTGGCTGGATTCTCCCGGCCTCCCTCCATCAACAATGTCTAACATTCGTTTGGCTTCGTCGAATGGTGAGCTGGCTTCTCTGGTCCCCCCCCCATCGACTATGTGTAGAACTCGGTTAGCTTCGCGAAACGATGATCTGGCTTCTCCCGGACTCCCTCCATCAACTAAGATTAGCATTCATTTGGCTTCGCCAAACGATGGGCTGGCTTCTCCCGGCCTCCCTCCATCAAATATGTCTAGCATTCATTTGACTTCGCCAAACGGTAGACCGGCCTCTCTCGGTTCCTCCATCTAATATGTATAGCATTCGGTTGGCTTCGCCAAACGATGGGCTGGCTTCTCCCGGCCTCCCTCCATCAACTATATCTAGCTTTCGTTTGCCTTCTCCGAATGATAACCTGGCTTATCCCGGCCTCCCTCCATCAAATATGTGTAGCATTCGGTTGGCTTCGCCAAACGACGGGCTGGCTTCTCCCGGCCTCCTTCCATCAAATATGTCTAGCATTCATTTGGCTTCGCCAAACGGTAGACCGGCCTTCTCCGGTTCCCTCCCGCCATGGACTATGTGTATCATTCGGTTCGTTTTGCCAACCTATGATCTGGCTTCTCCCGGCCTCCCTCCATCAACTAAGATTAGCATTCATTTGGCTTCGCCAAACGATGGGCTGGCTTCTCCCGGCCTCCCTCCATCAAATATGTCTAGCATTCATTTGACTTCGCCAAACGGCAGACCGGCATCTCACGGTTCCTCCATCTAATATGTATAGCATTCATTTGGCTTCGCCAAACGATGGGCTGGCTTCTCCCGGCCACCCTCCACCAAATATGTCTAGCATTCATTTGGCTTCGCCAAACGGTAGACCGGCCTTCTCCGGCCCCCCATTGACTATGTGTAGAATTCGGTTCGCTTCGCCAAAAGATTAGCTGGCCTCTCCCGGCCTCCCTCCATCAACTAAGATTAGACTTCATTTGACTTCGCCAAACGGTAGACCGGCCTCCCCCGATTCCCCCATCTAATATGTATAGCATTCGGTTAGCATTTGGTTTTCCCGGCTTCTCTCCATCAAATATGTACAGCATTCATTTGGCTTCGCCAAACGGTAGATCTGCCTTCTCTGGTCCCCTCATCGACTATGTGTAGAATTCGGTTAGCTTCGCGAAACGATTAGATGGCTTCTCCCGGCCTCCCTCCAACAACTAAGATTAGCATTCATTTGACTTCGCCAAAGGGTAGACCGGCCTCCCCCGGTTCCCCCATCTAATATGTATAGCAAGCGGTTGGCTTCGCCAAACGATGGGCTGGCTTCTCCCGGCCTCCCTCCATCAACTGTATCTAGCTTTCGGTTGGCTTCGCCAAACGATGGGCTGGCTTCTCCCGCCCCCCTCCATCAAATATATCTAGCATTCGTTTGGCTTCGCCAAACGGTAGACCGGCCTTCTCCGGACTCCCTCCATCATTGACTATATTTAGAATTCGGTTCGCTTCGCCAAACGGTAGACCGGCCTTCTCCGGTTCCCTCCATCAACTATATGTGTAGCATTCGGTTCGCTTCGCCAAACGATGATCTGGCTTCTCCCGGCCTCCCTCCATCAAATATGTGTAGCATTCGGTTGGCTTCGCTAAACGACGGGCTGGCTTCTCCCGGCCTCCCTCCATCAAATATGTCTAGCATTCATTTGACTTCGCCAAACGGTAGACCGGCCTTCCCCGGTCTCCCCCCCCCCACATTGACTATATGTAGAATTCGGTTCGCTTCGCCAAACGATTAGCTGGCTCCTCCCGGCCTCCCTCCATCAACTAAGATTAGCATTCATTTGGCTTCGCCAAACGGTAGACCGGCCTCCCCCGGTTCCCCCATCTAATATGTATAGCAATCGGTTGGCTTCGCCAAACGTTGGGCTGGCTTTTCCCGGCCTTCCTCCATCAACTGTATCTAGCTTTCGGTTGGCTTCGCCAAACGATGGGCTGGCTTCTCCCGGCCTCCCTCCATCAAATATGTCTAGCATTCATTTGACTTCGCCAAACGGTAGACCGGCCTTCTCCGGTTCCCCCCCCCCATCGACTATGTGTAGCATTCGGTTCGCTTCGCCAAACGATGATCTGGCTTCTCCCGGCCTCCCTCCATCAAATATGTGTAGCATTCGGTTGGCTTCGCTAAACGACGGGCTGGCTTCTCCCGGCCTCCCTCCATCAAATATGTCTAGCAGTCATTTGACTTCGCCAAACGGTAGACCGGCCTCTCTCGGTTCCTCCATCTAATATGTATAGCATTCGGTTGGCTTCGCCAAACGATGGGCTGGCTTCCGGCTTCTCTCCATCAACTATATCTAGCTTTCGTTTGGCTTCACCGAATGATAACCTGGCTTCTCCCGGCCTCCCTCCATCAAATATGTGTAGCATCCGGTTGGCTTCGCCAAACGACGGGCTGGCTTCTCCCGGCCTCCCTCCATCAACTATGTCTAGCATTCGGTTGGCTTCGCCGAATGGTATGCTGGCTTTTCCCGGAATCCCTCCATCAACTATGTCTAGCATTCATTTGACTTCGCCAAACGGTAGACCGGCATCTCACGGTTCCTCCATCTAATATGTATAGCATTCGGTTGGCTTCGCCAAACGATAGGCTGGATTCTCCCGGCCTCCATCTAATATGTCTAGCATTCATTTGGCTTCGCCAAACGGTAGACCGGCCTTCTCTGGTCTCCCCATCGACTATGTGTAGAACTCGGTTAGCTTCGCGAAACGATTAGATGGCTTCTCCCGGCCTCCCTCCAACAACTAAGATTAGCATTCATTTGACTTCGCCAAACGGTAGACCAGCCTCCCTCGGTTCCCCCATCTAATATGTATAGCATTCGGTTGGCTTCGCCAAACGATGGGCTGGCTTTTTTCAGCCTCCCTCCATCAACTGTATCTAGCTCTCGTTTGGCTTCGCCGAATGATTGGCTATATTCTCCCGGCCTCCCTCCATCAAATATGTCTAGCATTCATTTGGCTTCGCCAAACGGTAGACCGGCCTTCTCCGGTCCCCTCCCCCATCGACTATGTGTAGCATTCGGTTCGCTTCGCCAAACGATGATCTGGCTTCTCCCGGACTCCCTCCATCAACTAAGATTAGCATTCATTTGGCTTCGCCAAACGATGGGCTGGCTTCTCCCGGCCTCCCTCCATCAAATATGTCTAGCATTCATTTGACTTCGCCAAACGGTAGACCGGCCTCTCTCGGTTTCTCCATCTAATATGTATAGCATTCGGTTGGCTTCGCCAAACGATGGGCTGGCTTCTCCCGGCCTCCCTCCATCAACTATATCTAGCTTTCGTTTGCCTTCTCCGAATGATAACCTGGCTTCTCCCAGCCTCCCTCCATCAAAGATGTGTAGCATTCGGTTGGCTTCGCCAAACGATGGGCTGGCTTCTCCCGGCCTCCTACCATCGAATACGTCTAGCATTCATTTGGCTTCGCCAAACGGTAGACCGGCCTTCTCCGGTTCCCTCCCGCCATCGACTATGTGTATCATTCGGCTCGCTTCGCCAAACTATGGTCTGGCTTCTCCCGGCCTCCCTCCATCAACTAAGATTAGCATTCATTTGGCTTCGCCAAACGATGTTCTGGCTTCTCCCGGCCTCCCTCCATCAAATATGTCTAGCATTCATTTGACTTCGCCAAACGGCAGACCGGCCTCCCCGGCTCCCCATCTAATATGTATAGCATTCGGTTGGCTTCGCCAAACGATGGGCTGGCTTCTCCCGGCCTCCTACCATCGAAAACGTCTAGCATTCATTTGGCTTCGCCAAACGGTAGACCGGCCTTCTCCGGTCCCCCCCCATTGACTATGTGTAGAATTCGGTTCGCTTCGCCAAACGATTAGCTGGCTTCTTCCGGCCTCCTACCATCGAATACGTCTAACATTCATTTGGCTTCGCCAAACGGTAGGCTGGCCTTCTCCCAGCCTTCCCTCCATCTGATATGTATAGCATTCGGTTGGCTTCGCCAAACGTTGGGCTGGCTTTTCCCGGCCTTCCTCCATCAACTGTATCTAGCTTTCGGTTGGCTTCGCCAAACGATGGGCTGGCTTCTCCCGGCCTCCCTCCATCAAATATGTCCAGCATTCATTTGGCTTCGCCAAACGGTAGATCGGCCTTCTCCGGTCCCCCATCGACTATGTGTAGAATTCGGTTCGCTTCGCCAAACGATGATCTGGCTTCTCCCGGCCTCCCTCCATCAAATATGTCTAGCATTCATTTGGCTTCGCCTAGTGGTAGGCTGGCTTCTCCCAGCCTCCCTCCATCAAAGATGAGTAGCATTCGGTTGGCTTCGCCAAACGATGGGCTGGCTTCTCCCGGCCTCCTACCATCGAATACGTCTAGCATTCATTTGGCTTCGCCAAACGGTAGACCGGCCTTCTCCGGTACCCCCCCCCCCCATTGACTATGTGTGGAATTCGGTTCGCTTCGCCAAACGATTAGCTGGCTTCTCCCGGCCTCCCTCCAACTACTGAGATTAGCATTCACTTGACTCCACCAAACGGTAGACAGGCCTCCCCCGATTCCCCCATCTAATATGTATAGCATTCGGTTCGCTTCGCCAAACGATTAGCTGGCTTCTCCCGGCCTCCCTCCAACTACTGAGATTAGCATTCATTTGGCTTCGCCAAACGATGGGCTGGCTTCTCCCGGCCTTCATCAAATATGTATAGCATTCGGTTGGCTTCGCCAAACGGTAGACCGGCCTCTCCCGGTTCCCTCCATCAACAATGTCTAGCATTCGTTTGGCTTCGCCGAATGCTAGGCTGGCTTCTCCCGGCCTCCCTCCAACTACTAAGATTAGCATTCACTTGTCTCCACCAAACGGTAGACCGGCCTCCCCCGGTTCCCCCATCTAATATGTCTAGCATTCATTTGGCTTCGCCGAATGGTAGGCTGGCTTCTGCCAGCCTCCCTCCATCAAATATGTGTAGCATTCATTTGGCTTCGCTAAACGACGGGCTGGCTTTTCCCGGCCTTCCTCCATCAACTGTATCTCGCATTCGTTTGGCTTCGCCAAACGGTAGACCGGCCTTCCCCGGTCTCCCCCCCCCCACATTGACTATATGTAGAATTCGGTTCGCTTCGCCAAACGATTAGCTGGCTCCTCCCGGCCTCCCTCCATCAAATATGTCTAGCATTCATTTGACTTCGCCAAACGGCAGACCGGCCTCCCCGGCTCCCCATCTAATATGTATAGCATTCGGTTGGCTTCGCCAAACGTTGGGCTGGCTTTTCCCGGCCTTCCTCCATCAACTGTATCTAGCTTTCGGTTGGCTTCGCCAAACGATGGGCTGGCTTCTCCCGGCCTCCCTCCATCAAATATGTCTAGCATTCATTTGGCTTCGCCAAACGGTAGATCGGCCTTCTCTGGTCCCCCCATCGACTATGTGTAGAATTCGGTTCGCTTCGCCAAACGATGATCTGGCTTCTCCCGGCCTCCCTCCATCAAATATGTGTAGCATTCGGTTGGCTTCGCCAAACGACGGGCTGGCTTCTCCCGGCCTCCCTCCATCAACTATGTCTAGCATTCGTTTGGCTTCGCCAAACGGAAGACCGGCATCTCACGGTTCCTCCATCTAATATGTATAGCATTCGGTTGGCTTCGCCAAGCGATGGGCGGGCTTCTCCCGGCCTCCCTCCATCAAATATGTCTAGCATTCACTTGGCTTCGCCGAATGATAGGCTGAATTCTCCCAGCCTCCCTCCACCAAATATGTCTAGCATTCATTTGGCTTCGCCAAACGGTAGGCTGGCTTCTCCCAGCCTCCCTCCATCAAATATGTGTAGCTTTCGGTTGGCTTCGCCAAACGATGGGCTGGCTTCTCCCGGCCTCCTACCATCGAATACGTCTAGCATTCATTTGGCTTCGCCAAACGGTAGACCGGCATCTCACGGTTCCTCCGTCTTATATGTATAGCATCCGGTTGGCTTCGCCAAACGATGGGCTGGCTTCTTACGGCCTCCCTCCATCAACTATATCTAGCTTTCGTTTGGCTTCGCCGAATGATAACCTGGATTCTCCCGGCCTCCCTCCAACAACTAAGATTAGCATTCATTTGACTTCGCCAAACGGTAGACCGGCCTCCCCCGGTTCCCCCATCTAATATGTATAGCATTCGGTTGGCTTCGCCAAGCCATGGGCGGGCTTTTCCCGGCCTTCCTCCATCAAATATATGTAGCTTTCGGTTGGCTTCGCCAAGCGATGGGCTGGCTTCTCCCGGCCTCCCTAAATCTACAATGTCTAGCATTCGTTCGGCTTCGCCGAATACTAGGCGGGCTTTCCCGGCCTCCCTCCATCAACTATATCTAGCTTTCGTTTGGCTTCGCCGAATGATAGGCTGGCTTCTCCCAGCCTCCCTCCATCAAATATGTCTAGCATTCATTTGACTTCGCCAAACGGTAGACCGGCATCTCACGGTTCCTCCATCTAATATGTATAGCATTCGGTTGGCTTCGCCAAACGATGGGCTGGCTTCTCCCGGCCTCCCTCCATCAACTATATCTAGCTTTCGTTTGGCTTCGCCGAATGATAACCTGGATTCTCCCGGCTATCCTCCATCAAATATGTCTAGCATTCATTTGGCTTCGCCAAACGGTAGGCTGGCTTCTCCGGCCTCCCTCCATCAACTATGTCTAGCATTCGTTTGGCTTCGCCGAACGATTATGCTGGCTTCTCCCGGCCTCCTCCATCAACTATGTCTAGCATTCATTTGACTTCGCCAAACGGTAGACCGGCATCTCACGGTTCCTCCGTCTTATATGTATAGCATCCGCTTGGCTTCGCCAAACGATGGGCTGGCTTCTTACGGCCTCCCTCCATCAACTATATCTAGCTTTCGTTTGGCTTCGCCGAATGATAACCTGGATTCTCCCGGCTATCCTCCATCAAATATGTCTAGCATTCATTTGGCTTCGCCAAACGGTAGACCGGCCTCTCTCGGTTCCTCCATCTGATATGTATAGCATTCGGTTGGCTTCGCCAAACTATGATCTGGCTTCTCCCGGCCTCCCTCCATCAACTAAGATTAGCATTCATTTGACTTCGCCGGATGATAGGCTGGATTCTCCCGGCCTCCCTCCATCAGATATGTCTAGCATTCATCTGGCTTCGCCAAACGGTAGACCGTCCTTCTCTGGTCCCCCCATCGACTATGTGTAGAATTCTGTTAGCTTCGCGGAACGATTAGATGGCTTCTCCCGGCCTCCTCCATCAACTAAGATCTAGCTTTCGTTTGGCTTCGCCGAAACGATAGGCTGGCTTCTCCCGGCCTCCTCCATCAAATATGTGTAGCATTCATTTGACTTCGCCAAACGGTAGACCAGCCTCCCCCGGCTTCCCCATCTAATATGTATAGCATTCGGTTGGCTTCGCCAAACGATGGGCTGGCTTCTCCCGGCCTCCCTCCATCAACTATATCTAGCTTTCGTTCGGCTTCGTCGAATGATAGGCTGGATTCTCCCGGCCTCCATCTAATATGTCTAGCATTCATTTGGCTTCGCAAAACGGTAGACCGGCCTTTTCTGGTCTCCCCATCGACTATGTGTAGCATTCGGTTCGCTTCGCCAAACGATGATCTGGCTTCTCCCGGCCTCCCTCCATCAACTAAGATTAGCATTCATTTGACTTCGCCAAACGGTGGACCGGCCTCCCCCGGCTCCCCCATCTAATATGTATAGCATTCGGTTGGCTTCGCCAAACGATGGGCTGGCTTTTTCCGGCCTCCCTCCATCAACTATATCTAGCTTTCGTTTGGCTTCGCCGAATGATAAGCTGGATTCTCCCGGCCTCCCTCCATCAAATATGTCTAGCAATCATCTGGCTTCGCCAAACGGTAGACCGGCCTTCTCTGGTCCCCTCATCGACTATGTGTAAAATTCGGTTAGCTTCGCGAAACGATTAGATGGCTTCTCACGGCCTCCCTCCATCAACTAAGATTAGCATCCATTTGGCTTCGCCAAACGATGGGCTGGCTTCTCCCGGCCTCCCTCCATCAAATATGTCTAGCATTCATTTGACTTCGCCAAACGGTAGACCGGCCTTATCCGGTCACCCCCCCCCCATCGACTATGTGTATCATTCGGTTCGCTTCGCCAAACTATGGTCTGGCTTCTCCCGGCCTCCCTCCATCAACTAAGATTAGCATTCATTTGGCTTCGCCAAACGATGTTCTGGCTTCTCCCGGCCTCCCTCCATCAAATATGTCCAGCATTCATTTGGCTTCGCCAAACGGTAGATCGGCCTTCTCTGGTCCCCCCATCGACTATGTGTAAAATTCGGTTAGCTTCGCGAAACGATTAGATGGCTTCTCACGGCCTCCCTCCATCAACTAAGATCTAGCATTCATTTGGCTTCGCCGGATGATAGGCTGGATTCTCCCGGCCTCCCTCCATCAAATATGTCTAGCATTCATTTGGCTTCGCCAAACGGTAGACCGGCCTCCTCTGGCCCCCCCATCGACTATGTGTAGAATTCGGTTAGCTTCGCGGAACGATTAGATGGCTTCTCAGGGCCTCCCTCCAACAACTAAGATTAGCATTCATTTGACTTCGCCAAACGGTAGACCAGCCTCCCTGTTCCCCATCTAATATGTATAGCATTCGGTTGGCTTCGCCAAACGATGGGCTGGCTTTTTCCAGCCTCCCTCCATCAATTGTATCTGCTTTCCGTTTGTCTCCCCCGATTGATAGGCTGGATTCTCCCGGCCTCCCTCCATCAAATATGTCTAGTATTCATTTGGCTTCGCCAAACGGTAGACCGGCTTTCTCCGGTTCCCCCCCCCATCGACTTTGTGTAGCGTTCGGTTCGCTTCGCCAAACGATGATCTGGCTTCTCCCGGCCTCCCTCCATCAACTATATCTAGCTTTCGTTCGGCTTCGCCGAATGATAGGCTGGATTCTCCCGGCCTCCCTCCATCAAATATGTCTAGCACTCATTTGGCTTCGCCAAATGGTAGACCGGCATTTTCTGGTCCCCCCATCGAATATGTATAGCATTCGGTTGGCTTCGTCAAACGATGGGCTGGCTTTTCCCGGCCTCCCTCCATCAACTATATCTAGCTTTCGTTTGGCTTCGCCGAATGATAGGCTGGATTCTCCCGGCCTCCCTCCATCAAATATGTCTAGCATTCTTCTGGCTTCGCCAAACGGTAGACCGGTCTTCTCTGGTCCCCCCCCATCGACTATGTGTAGCATACGGTTCGCTTCGCCAAACGATGATCTGGCTTCTCCCGGCCTCCCTCCATCAACTAAGATTAGCATTCATTTGACTTCGCCAAACGGTAGACCGGCCTCCCCCGGCTCCCCCATCGAATATGTATAGCATTCGGCTGGCTTCGCCAAACGATGGGCTGGATTCTCCCGGCCTCCCTCCATCAAATATGTCTAGCATTCATCTGGCTTCGCCAAACGGTAGACCGGTCTTCTCTGGTCCCCCCCATCGACTATGTGCAGAATTCGGTTAGCTTCGCGAAACGATTAGATGGCTTCTCACGGCCTCCCTCCAACAACTAAGATTAGCATTCGTTTGAATTCGCCAAACGGTAGACCAGCCCCCCCTGGTTCCGCCATCTAATATGTATAGCATTCGGTTGGCTTCGTAAAACGATGGGCTGGCTTTTCCCGGCCTCCCTCCATCAACTATATCTAGCTTTCGTTTGGCTTCGCCGAATGATTGGATGGCTTCTCAGGGCCTCCCTCCAACAACTATGTCTAGCATTCATTTGGCTTCGCCAAACGGTAGATCGGCCTTCTCTGGTCCCCCCATCGACTATGTGTAGAATTCGGTTAGCTTCGCGGAACGATTAGATGGCTTCTCAGGGCCTCCCTCCAACAACTAAGATTAGCATTCATTTGACTTCGCCAAACGGCAGACCGGCCTCCCTCGGTTCCCCCATCTATTTAATATGTATAGCATTCGGTTGGCTTCGCCAAACGATGGGCTGGCTTTTTCCAGCCTCCCTCCATCAACTGTATCTAGCTTTCGTTTGGCTTCGCCGAATGATAGGCTGGATTCTCCCGGCCTCCCTCCATCAATAATGTCTAGCATTCATTTGGCTTCGCCAAACGGTAGACCGGCCTTCTCCGGTTCCCCCCCCCCATCGACTATGTGTAGCGTTCGGTTCGCTTCGCCAAACGATGATCTGGCTTCTCCCGGCCTCCCTCCATCAACTAAGATTAGCATTTATTTGGCTTCGCCAAACGATGGGCTGGCTTCTCCCGGCCTCCCTCTATCAACTATATCTAGCTTTCGTTCGGCTTCGCCGAATGATAGGCTGGATTCTCCCGGCCTCCCTCCATCAAATATATCTAGCACTCATTTGGCTTCGCCAAACGGTAGACCGGCCTTCTCTGGTCCCCCATCGACTATGTGTAGAACTCGGTTAGCTTCGCGAAACAATTAAATGGCTTCTCCCGGCCTCCCTCCAACAACTAAGATTAGCATTCATTTGACTTCGCCAAACGGTAGACCAGCCTCCCCGGTTCCCCATCTAATATGTATAGCATTCGGTTGGCTTCGCCAAACGATGGGCTGGCTTTTCCCGGCCTCCCTCCATCAACTGTATCTAGCTTTCGTTTGGCTTCGCCGAGTGATAGGCTGAATTCTCCCGGCCTCCCTCCACCAAATATGTCTAGCATTCATTTGGCTTCGCCAAACGGTAGACCGGCCTACTCTGGCCCCCAATCGACTATGTGTAGCATTCGGTTCGCTTCGCCAAACGATGATCTGGCTTCTCCCGACCTCCCTCCATCAAATATGTCTAGCATTTATTTGGCTTCGCCAAACGATGGGCTGGCTTCTCCCGGCCTCCCTCTATCAACTATATCTAGCTTTCGTTCGGCTTCGCCGAATGATAGGCTGGATTCTCCCGGCCTCCCTCCATCAAATATATCTAGCACTCATTTGGCTTCGCCAAACGGTAGACCGGCCTTCTCTGGTCCCCCCATCGACTATGTGTAGAATTCGGTTAGCTTCGCGAAACGATTAGATGGCTTCTCCCGGCCTCCCTCCAACAACTAAAATTAGCATTCATTTGAATTCGCCAAACGGTAGACCAGCCTCCCCCGGTTCCCCATCTAATATGTATAGCATTCGGTTGGCTTCGCCAAACGATGGGCTGGCTTTTCCCGGCCTCCCTCCATCAACTGTATCTAGCTTTTCGTTTGGCTTCGCCAAACGATGGGCTGGATTCTCCCGGCCTCCCTCCATCAAATATGTCGAGCATTCATTTGGCTTCGCCAAACGGTAGACCGGCTTTCTCTGGTCCCCCCCATCGACTATGTGTAGAACTCGGTTAGCTTCGCGAAACGATTAGATGGCTTCTCCCGGCCTCCCTCCAACAACTAAGATTAGCATTCATTTGACTTCGCCAAACGGTAGACCAGCCTCCCCCGGTTCCCCCATATAATATGTATAGCATTCGGTTGGCTTCGCCAAACGATGGGCTGGCTTTTTCCGGTCTCCCTCCATCAACTGCATCTAGCTTTCGTTTGGCTTCGCCGAATGATAGGCTGGATTTTCCCGGCCTCCCTCCATCAAATATGTCTAGCATTCATTTGGCTTTGCCAAACGGTAGACCGGCCTTCTCCGGTTCCCCCCCCCCATCGACTATGTGTAGCATTCGGTTCGCTTCGCCAAACGATGATCTGGCTTCTCCCCGCCTCCCTCCATCAACTAAGATTAGCATTTATTTGGCTTCGCCGAATGCTAGGCTGGCTTCTCCCGGCTTCCCTAAATCAACAATTTCTAGCATTCGTTTGGCTTCGCCTAATGGTAGGCTGGCTTCTCCCAGCCTCCCTCCACCAAATATGTCTAGCATTCATTTGGCTTCGCAAAACGGGAGACCGGCCTTCTCTGGTCCCTCCATCGACTATGTGTAGAATTCGGTTAGCTTCGCGAAACGATTAGATGGCTTCTCCCGGCCTCCCTCCATCAACTAAGATTAGCATTCATTTGAATTCGCCAAACGGTAGACCAGCCTCCCCGGTTCCTCCATCTAGTATGTATAGCATTCGGTTGGCTTCGCCAAACGATGGGCTGGCTTCTCCCGGCCTCCTCCATCAACTGTATCTAGCTTTCGTTTGGCTTCGCCGAATGATAGGCTGGATTCTCCCGGCCTCCCTCCATCAAATATGTCTAGCATTCATTTGGCTTCGCCAAACAGTAGACCGGCCTTCTCTGGTCCCCCATCGACTATGTGTAGAATTCGGTTCGCTTCGCCAAACGATGATCTGGCTTCTCCCGACCTCCCTCCATCAAATATGATTAGCATTTATTTGGCTTCGCCAAACGATGGGCTGGCTTTCCCGGCCTCCCTCCATCAACTATATCTAGCTTTCGTTTGGCTTCGCCGAATGATAGGCTGGCTTCTCCCGGCCTCCCTCCATCAAATATGTCTAGCATTCATTTGGCTTCGCCAAACGGTAGATCGGCCTTCTCTGGTCCCCCAGTCGACTATGTGTAGAATTCGGTTAGCTTCGCGAAACGATTAGATGGCTTCTCACGGCCTCCCTCCATCAACTAAAATTAGCATTCATTTGACTTCGCCAAACGGTAGACCAGCCTCCCCCGGTTCCCCATCTAGTATGTATAGCATTCGGTTGGCTTCGCCAAACGATGGGCTGGCTTTTCCCGGCCTCCTCCATCAACTGTATCTAGCTTTCGTGTTGGCTTCGCCGAATGATAGGCTGGATTCTCCCGGCCTCCCTCCATCAAATATGTCTAGCATTCATTTGGCTTCGCCAAACGGTAGACCGGCCTTTTCTGGTCTCCCCCATCGACTATGTGTAGAATTCGGTTAGCTTCGCGAAACGATTAGATGGCTTCTTCCGGCCTCCCTCCAACAACAAAATTAGCATTCGTTTGAATTCGCCAAACGGTAGACCAGCTTCCCCGGTTCCCCATCTAGTATGTGTAGCTTTCGGTTGGCTTCGCCAAACGATGGGCGGGCTTTTCCCAGCATTCCTCCATCAACAATGTCTAACATTCGTTTGGCTTCGTCGAATGGTGAGCTGGCTTCTCTCAGCCTCCCTCCATCAAATATGTCTAGCATTCATTTGGCTTCGCCAAACGGTAGACCGGCCTTTTCTGCCCCCCCCATCGACTATGTGTAGCATTCGCTTCGCTTCGCCAAATGATGATCTGGCCTCTCCCGGCCTCCCTCCATCAACTAAGATTAGCATTCATTTGACTTCGCCAAACGATGGGCTGGCTTCTCCCGGCTTCCCTTCATCAAATATGTCTAGCATTCATTTGACTTCGCCAAACGGTAGACCGGCATCTCACGGTTCCTCCATCTAATATGTATAGCATTCGGTTGGCTTCGCCAAACGATGGGCTGGCTTTTCCCGGCCTCCCTCCATCAACTATATCTAGCTTTCGTTTGGCTTCGCCGAATGATAACCTGGATTCTCCCGGCTTCCCTCCATCAAATATGTCTAGCATTCATTTGGCTTCGCCAAACGGTAGATCGGCCTTCTCTGGTCCCCTCATCGACTATGTGTATAATTCGGTTAGCTTCGCAAACGATTAGATGGCTTCTCCCGGCCTCCCTCCAACAACTAAGATTAGCATTCATTTGGCTTCGCCGGATGATAGGCTGGATTCTCCCGGCCTCCCTCCATCAGATATGTCTAGCATTCATCTGGCTTCGCCAAACGGTAGACCGGCCTTCTCTGGTCCCGCCATCGACTATGTGTAGAATTCGGCTAGCTTCGCGGAACGATTAGATGGCTTCTCCCGGCCTCCCTCCAACAACTAAGATTAGCATTCATTTGGCTTCGCCGGATGATAAGCTGGATTCTCCCGGCTTCCCTCCATCAAATATGTCTAGCATTCATCTGGCTTCGCCAAACGGTAGATCGGCCTTCTCTGGTCCCCTCATCGACTATGTGTATAATTCGGTTAGCTTCGCAAACGATTAGATGGCTTCTCCCGGCCTCCCTCCAACAACTAAGATTAGCATTCATTTGGCTTCGCCGGATGATAGGCTGGATTCTCCCGGCCTCCCTCCATCAAATATGTCTAGCAATCATCTGGCTTCGCCAAACGGTAGACCGGCCTTCTCTGGTCCCCTCATCGACTATGTGTAGAATTCGCTTAGCTTCGCGGAACGATTAGATGGCTTCTCCCGGCCTCCCTCTAACAACTAAGATTAGCATTCATTTGACTTCGCCAAACGGTAGACCAGCCTCCCCCTGTTCCCCCATCTAATATGTATAGCATTCGGTTGGCTTCGCCAAACGATGGGCTGGCTCTTCCCGGCCTCCCTCCATCAAATATGTCTAGCATTCATCTGGCTTCGCCAAACGGTAGACCGGTCTTCTCTGGTCCCCCCCATCGACTATGTGCAGAATTCGGTTAGCTTCGCGAAACGATTAGATGGCTTCTCACGGCCTCCCTCCAACAACTAAGATTAGCATTCATTTGAATTCGCCAAACGGTAGACCAGCCTCCCCTGGTTCCCCCATCTAATATGTATAGCATTCGGTTGGGATCGTAAAACGATGGGCTGGCTTTTCCCGGCCTCCCACCATCAACTATATCTAGCTTTCGTTTAACTTCGCCGAATGATAGGCTGGATTCTCCCGGCCCCCCTCCATCAAGTATGTCTAGCATTCATCTGGCTTCGCCAAACGGTAGACCGGCCTTCTCTGGTCCCCCCATCGACTATGTGTAGAATTCGGTTAGCTTCGCGAAACGATTAGATGGCATCTCCCGGCCTCCCTCCAACAACTAAGATTAGCATTCATTTGAATTCGCCAAACGGTAGACCAGCCTCCCCCGGTTCCCCCATTTAATATGTATAGCATTCGGTTGGCATCGCCAAACGATGGGCTGGCTTTTCCCGGCCTCCCTCCATCAACTGTATCTAGCTTTCGTTTGGCTTCGCCGAATGATAGGCTGGATTCTCCCGGCCTCCCTCCATCAAATATGTCTAGCATTCATTTGGCTTCGCCAAACGGTAGACCGGCCTTCTCCGGTTCCCCCCCCCCATCGACTATGTGTAGCGTTCGGTTCGCTTCGCCAAACGATGATCTGGCTTCTCCCGGCCTCCCTCCATCAACTAAGATTAGCATTTATTTGGCTTCGCCAAACGATGGGCTGGCTTCTCCCGGCCTCCCTCTATCAACTATATCTAGCTTTCGTTCGGCTTCGCCGAATGATAGGCTGGATTCTCCCGGCCTCCCTCCATCAAATATATCTAGCACTCATTTGGCTTCGCCAAACGGTAGACCGGCCTTCTCTGGTCCCCCCATCGACTATGTGTAGAATTCGGTTAGCTTCGCGAAACGATTAGATGGCTTCTCCCGGCCTCCCTCCAACAACTAAAATTAGCATTCATTTGAATTCGCCAAACGGTAGACCAGCCTCCCCCGGTTCCCCCATCTAGTATGTATAGCATTCGGTTGGCTTCGCCAAACGATGGGCTGGCTTTTCCCGGCCTCCCTCCATCAACTGTATCTAGCTTTCGTGTAACTTCGCCGAATGATAGGCTGGATTCTCCCGGCCTCCTTCCATCAAGTATGTCTAGCATTCATCTGGCTTCGCCAAACGGTAGACCGGCCTTCTCTGGTCCCCCCATCGACTATGTGTAGAATTCGGTTCGCTTCGCCAAACGATGATCTGGCTTCTCCCGACCTCCCTCCATCAAATATGTCTAGCATTTATTTGGCTTCGCCAAACGATGGGCTGGCTTCTCCCGGCCTCCCTCTATCAACTATATCTAGCTTTCGTTCGGCTTCGCCGAATGATAGGCTGGATTCTCCCGGCCTCCCTCCATCAAATATATCTAGCACTCATTTGGCTTCGCCAAACGGTAGACCGGCCTTCTCTGGTCCCCCCATCGACTATGTGTAGAATTCGGTTAGCTTCGCGAAACGATTAGATGGCTTCTCCCGGCCTCCCTCCAACAACTAAAATTAGCATTCATTTGAATTCGCCAAACGGTAGACCAGCCTCCCCCGGTTCCCCCATCTAGTATGTATAGCATTCGGTTGGCTTCGCCAAACGATGGGCTGGCTTTTCCCGGCCTCCCTCCATCAACTGTATCTAGCTTTCGTGTAACTTCGCCGAATGATAGGCTGGATTCTCCCGGCCTCCTTCCATCAAGTATGTCTAGCATTCATCTGGCTTCGCCAAACGGTAGACCGGCCTTCTCTGGTCCCCCCATCGACTATGTGTAGAATTCGGTTAGCTTCGCGAAACGATTAGATGGCTTCTTCCGGCCTCCCTCCAACAACAAAAATTAGCATTCGTTTGAATTCGCCAAACGGTAGACCAGCTTCCCCCGGTTCCCCCATCTAGTATGTATAGCATTCGGTTGGCTTCGCCAAACGATGGGCTGGCTTTTCCCGGCCTCCCTCCATCAACTATATCTAGCTTTCGTTTAACTTCGCCGAATGATAGGCTGGATTCTCCCGGCCTCCCTCCATCAAGCATGTCTAGCATTCATCTGGCTTCGCCAAACGGTAGACCGGCCTTCTCTGTTCCCCCCCCCATCGACTATGTGTAGAATTCGGTTAGCTTCGCAAAACGATTAGATGGCTTCTCCCGGCCTCCCTCCAACAACTAAGATTAGCATTCATTTGAATTCGCCAAACGGTAGACCAGCCTCCCCCGGTTCCCCATCTAATATGTATAGCATTCGGTTGGCTTCGCCAAACGATGGGCTGGCTTTTCCCGGCCTCCTCCATCAACTGTATCTAGCTTTCGTTTGGCTTCGCCGAATGATAGGCTGGATTCTCCCGGCCTCCCTCCATCAAATATGTCTAGCATTCATTTGGCTTCGCCAAACGGTAGACCGGCCTTCTCCGGTTCTCCCCATCGACTATGTGCAGCATTCGGTTCGCTTCGCCAAACGATGATCTGGCTTCTCCCGACCTCCCTCCATCAAATATGTCTAGCATTTATTTGACTTCGCTGAACGGTAGACCGGCCTCCCTCGGTTCCCCATCTTATATGTATGGCATTCGGTTGGCTTCGCCAAACGATGGGCTGGCTTCTCCGGCCCCTCCATCAACTATATCTAGCATTCGTTTGGCTTCGCCGAATGGTAGGCTGGCTTTCCCGGCAACCCTCCACCAAATATGTCCAACATTCATTTGGCTACGTCAAAGGGAATACTGGCCTCCCCTGTCTCCCCATGAAAAATGTATAGCATTCGGTTAGCTTCGCGAAACGATTAGATGGCTTCTCCCAGCCTCCCTCTCCAACAACTAAGATTAGCATTCATTTGACTTCGCCAAACGGTAGACCAGCCTCCCCCGGTTCCCCCATCTAATATGTATAGCATTTGGTTGGCTTCGCCAAACGATGGGCTGGCTCTCCCCGGCCCCCTCCATCAACTATATCTAGCATTCGTTTGGCTTCGCCGAATGATAGGCTGGATTCTCCCGGCCTCCCTCCATCAAGTATGTCTAGCATTCATCTGGCTTCGCCAAACGGTAGACCGGCCTTCTCTGGTCCCCCCCATCGACTATGTGTAGAATTCGGTTAGCTTCGCGGAACGATTAGATGGCTTCTCCCGGCCTCCCTCCAACAACTAAGATTAGCATTCATTTGAATTCGCCAAACGGTAGACCAGCCTCCCCCGGTTCCCCCATCTAATATGTATAGCATTCGGTTGGCTTCGCCAAACGATGAGCTGGCTTCTCCGGCCCCCTCCATCAACTATATCTAGCATTTGGTTGGCTTCGCCAAACGACGGGCTGGCTTTTCCCGGTCTCCCTCCATCAACTGTATCTAGCTTTCGTTTGGCTTCGCCGAATGATAGGCTGGATTCTCCCGGCCTCCCTCCATCAAATATGTCTAGCATTCATTTGGCTTCGCCAAACGGTAGACCGGCCTTTTCCGGTTCTCCCCCCCCATCGACTATGTGCAGCATTCGGTTCGCTTCGCCATACGATGATCTGGCTTCTCCCGGCCTCCCTCCATCAAATATGTCTAGCATCTATTTGACTTCGCCAAACGGTAGACCGGCCTCCCCCGGTTCCCCCATCTAATATGTATAGCATTCGGTTGGCTTCGCCAAACGATGGGCTGGCTTTCTCCGCCCCTCCATCAACTATATCTAGCATTTGGTTGGCTTCGCCAAACGATGGGCTGGCTTTCCCGGCCTCCCTCAATCAACTATATCTAGCTTTCGTTCGGCTTCGCCGAATGATAGGCTGATTCTCCCGGCCTCCCTCCATCAAATATGTATAGCATACATTTGGCTTCGCCAAACGGTACACCGGCCTTTTCTGTTCCCCATCGACTATGTGCAGCATTCGGTTCGCTTCGCCAAACGATGGGCTGGCTTTTCCCGGCATCCCTCCATCAACTATATCTAGCTTTCGTTCGGCTTCGCCGAATGATAGGCTGGATTCTCCCGGCCTCCTCCATCAACTAAGATTAGCATTCATTCGGCTTCGCCAAACGATGGGCTGGCTTCTCCCGGCCTCCCTCCAACAACTAAGATTAGCATTCATTCGAATTCGCCAAACGGTAGACCAGCCTCCCCCGGTTCCCCCATCTAATATGTATAGCATTCGGTTGGCTTCGCCAAACGATGGGCTGGCTTTTCCCGGCCTCCCTCCATCAACTGTCTTCAGCTTTCGTTTGGCTTCGCCGAATGATAGGCTGGATTTTCCCGGCCTCCCTCCATCAAATACGTCTAGCATTCATTTGGCTTCGCCAAACGGTAGAACGGCCTTCTCCGGTTCTCCCCCCCCCATCGACTATGTGCAGCATTCGGTTCGCTTCGCCAAACGATGATCTGGCTTCTCCCGACCTCCCTCCATCAAATATGTCTAGCATTTATTTGACTTCGCCAAACGGTAGACCGGCCTCCCTCGGTTCCCCCATCTTATATGTATAGCATTCGGTTGGCTTCGCCAAACGATGGGCTGGCTTTTCCGGCCCCCTCCATCAACTATATCTAGCATTCGTTTGGCTTCGCCGAATGGTAGGCTGGCTTCTCTCGGCAACAATCCACCAAATATGTCAAACATTCATTTGGCTACGTCAAAAGGGAATACTGCCCTCCCCCTGTCTTCCCCCCATAGAATATGTGTAGCATTCGGTTCGCTTCGCCAAACGATGATCTGGCTTCTCCCGGCCTCCCTCCATCAACTAAGATTAGCATTCATTTGACTTCGCCAAACGGTAGACCAGCCTCCCCCGGCTCCCCCATCTAATTGTATAGCATTTGGTTGGCTTCGCCAAACGATGGGCTGGCTTCTCCGGCCCCCTCCATCAACTATATCTAGCATTTGGTTGGCTTCGCCAAACGATGGGCTGGCTTTTTCCCGGCCTCCCTCAATCAACTATATCTAGCTTTCGTTCGGCTTCGCCGAATGATAGCTGGATTCTCCCGGCCTCCTCCATCAAAATGTATAGCATACATTTGGCTTCGCCAAACGGTACACCGGCTTTTTCTGTTCCCCCCATCGACTATGTGCAGCATTCGGTTCGCTTCGCCAAACGATGGGCTGGCTTTTCCCGGCATCCCTCCATCAACTATATCTAGCTTTCGTTCGGCTTCGCCGAATGGTAGGCTGGATTCTCCCGGCCTCCCTCCATCAATTAAGATTAGCATTCATTCGGCTTCGCCAAACGATGGGCTGGCTTCTCCCGGCCTCCCTCCAACAACTAAGATTAGCATTCATTCGAATTCGCCAAACGGTAGACCAGCCTCCCCCGGTTCCCCCATCTAATATGTATAGCATTTGGTTGGCTTCGCCAAACGATGGGCTGGCTTTTCCCGGCCTCCCTCCATCAACTATATCTAGCTTTCGTTCGGCTTCGCCGAATGATAGGCTGGATTCTCCCGGCCTCCCTCCATCAAATATGTATAGCATACATTTGGCTTCGCCAAACGGTACACCGGCCTTTTCTGTTCCCCCCATCGACTATGTGCAGCATTCGGTTCGCTTCGCCAAACGATGGGCTGGCTTTTCCCGGCATCCCTCCATCAACTATATCTAGCTTTCGTTCGGCTTCGCCGAATCATAGGCTGAAATCTCCCGGCCTCCCTCCATCAACTAAGATTACCATCCACTCGCCTTCCCCAAACGATGGGCTGGCTTCTCCCGCCCTCCCTCCAACAACTAAGATTAGCATTCATTCGAATTCGCCAAACGGTAGACCAGCCTCCCCCGGTTCCCCCATCTAATATGTATAGCATTCGGTGGGGTTCGCCACACGAAGGACTGGCTTTTCCCCGCCTCCCCCCATCAACTGTACCTAGCTTTCGTTTGGCTTCGCCGAATGACAGGCTGGATTCTCCCGGCCTCCCTCCATCAAATATGTCTAGCATTCATTTAGCTTCGCCAAACAGTAGACCGGCCTTCTCCGGTCCCCCCCCCCCATCGACTATGTGCAGCATTCGGTTCGCTTCGCCAAACGATGATCTGGCTTCTCCCGGCCTCCCTCCATCAAATATGTCTAGCATTCATTTGACTTCGCCATACGGTAGACCGGCCTCCCCCGCTTTCCCCATCTAATATGTATAGCATTCGGTTGGCTTCGCCAAACGATGGGCTGGCTTCTCCCGGTCCCCTCCATCAACTGTATCTAGCATTCGTTTGGCTTCGCCGAATGGTAGGCTGGCTTCTCCCGGCAACCCTCCACCAAATATGTCCAACATTCATTTGGCTACGTCAAAAGGGAATACTGGCCTCCCCTGTCTCCCCATGGAAAATGTATAGCATTCGGTTAGCTTCGCGAAACGATTAGATGGCTTCTCCCGGCCTCCCTCCAACAACTAAGATTAGCATTCATTCGAATTCGCCAAACGGTAGACCAGCCTCCCCGGTTCCCCATCTAATATGTATAGCATTCGGTTGGCTTCGCCAAACGATGGACTGGCTTTTCCCGGCCTCCCTCCATCAACTGTATCTAGCTTTCGTTTGGCTTCGCCGAATGACAGGCTGGATTCCCCCGGCCTCCCTCCATCAAATATGTCTAGCATTCATTTAGCTTCGCCAAACGGTAGACCGGCCTTCTCGGTTCCCCTATCGACTATGTGCAGCATTCGGTTCGCTTCGCCAAACGATGGGCTGGCTTTTCCCGGCCTCCCTCCATCAACTATATCTAGCTTTCGTTTGGCTTCGCCGAATGATAGGCTGGATTCTCCCGGCCTCCCTCCATCAAATATGTCTAGCATTCATTTGGCTTCGCCAAACGGTAGACCGGCCTTCTCCGGTTCCCCCCCCCCCCATCGACTATGTGCAGCATTCGGTTCGCTTCGCCAAACGATGGACTGGCTTTTCCCGGCCTCCCTCCATCAACTATATCTAGCTTTCGTTCGGCTTCGCCGAATGATAGGCTGGATTCTCCCGGCCTCCCTCCATCAACTAAGATTAGCATTCATTCGGCTTCGCCAAACGATGGGCTGGCTTCTCCCGGCCTCCCTCCAACAACTAAGATTAGCTTTCATTTGAATTCGCCAAACGGTAGACCAGCCTCCCCCGGTTCCCCATCTAATATGTATAGCATTCGGTTGGCTTCGCCAAACGATGGACTGGCTTTTCCCGGCCTCCCTCCATCAACTGTATCTAGCTTTCGTTTGGCTCCGCCGAATGACAGGCTGGATTCTCCCGGCCTCCTCCATCAAATATGTCTAGCATTCATTTGACTTCGCCAAACGGTAGACCGGCCTCCCCGGTTCCCCATCTAATATGTATAGCATTCGGCTGGCTTCGCCAAACGATGGGCTGGCTTCTCCCGGCCCCTCCATCAACTATATCTAGCATCCGTTTGGCTTCGCCAAATGGTGAGCTGGTTTCTCCGGGCAACCCTCCATCAAATATGTCCAACATGCATTTGGCTACGTCAAAGGAATACTGGCCTCCCCTGTCTCCCCATAGAATATGTATAGCATTCGGTTGGCTTCGCCAAACGATGGGCTGGCTTTTTCCCGGCCTCCCTCCATCAACTATATCGAGCTTTCGTTTGGCTTCGCTGAATGACAGGCTGCATTCTCCCGGCCTCCTCCATCAACTATGTCTAGCATTCATCTGGCATCGCCAAACGGTGAGACCGGCCTTCTCTGGTCCCCCCATCGACTATGTGTAGAATTCGGTTAGCTTCGCGAAACGATTGGAAGGCTTCTCCCGGCCTCCTCCAACAACTAAGATTAGCATTCATTTGACTTCGCCAAACGGTAGACCAGCCTCCCCGTTTCCCCATCTAATATGTATAGCATTTGGTTGGCTTCGCCAAACGATGGGCTGGCTTTTCCACAGCCTCCTCCATCAACTGTATCTAGCTTTCGTTTAGCTTCGCCAAACGATGGGCTGGCTTTCCCGGCCTCCCTCCATCAACATATCTAGCTTTCGTGGCTTCTCGGTTCCGGCTATGAATTCTCATCGCAACGATTCGTTACCGACCTCCCTCCATCAAATATGGAGTAGTATACGCATTTGGCTTCGCCAAACGGTACACCGGCCTTTTCTCGGTTCCCCATCGACTATGTGCAGCATTCGGTTGGCTTCGCCAAACGATGGGCTGGCTTTTCCCGGCATCCTCCATCAACTATATCTAGCTTTCGTTCGGCTTCGCCGAGCCGATGCGTGACCTGGCTTCTCCGGCCTCCCTCCATCAATTAAGATGAGCATTCAGTTCAGCTTCGCCAAACGATGGGCTGGCTTCTCCCGGCCTCCCTCCAGAACTAAGATTAGCATTCATTTGGCAATTCGCCAAACGGAGACCAGCCTCCCGGTTCCCCCATCTAATATGTATGGCATTTGGTTGGCTTCGCCAAACGATGGGCTAGCTTCTCGGCCTCCTCCATCAACTATATCTGGCTTTCGTTTGGCTTCGCCTAAGCCATTAGGCTGATTCTCGACCTCCCTCCATCAAATATGTATAGCATGCACGTTGGCTTCGCCAAAACGGTACCACCGGCCTTTTCTGTTCCCCCATCGACTATGTGCAGCATTCGGTTCGCTTCATGCCAAACGATGGGCTGGCTTTTCCCGGCATCCCTCCATCAACTATATCTAGGCTTTCGGTTCGGCTTCGCCAAACGATGAGGCTAAATCTCCAGCCTCCCTCCATCAACTAAGATTAGCATTCATTCGGCTTCGCCAAACGGTGGAGCTGGCTTCTCCCGGCCTCCTCCAACAACTAAGATTAGCATTCAATTCAGATTCGCCAAACTGATGAATACCAGCCTCCCACGGTTCCCCCATCTAATATGTATAGCATTCGGTTGGCTTCGCCAAAGCTTGATGGCTTTTCCCAGCCTCCCTCCATCCCATCAACTGTACTAGCTTTCGTTTGGCTTCGCCAATGACGGGCTGGAATCTCTCGGCCTCCCTCCATCAAATATGTCTAGCATTCATTTGGCTTCTGCCAAACAGTTAGACCGGCCTTCTCAGTCCTCCATCGACCATGTGCAGCATTCGGTTCGACTTCGCCAAACGATGGGCTGGCTTTCGGCATCCCTCCATCAAGCTATATCAGCTTTCGTTCGGCTTTGCCCTGAAATGATGAGCTAAATCTCCCGGCCTCCTCCATCAACTAAGATTAGCATTCATTCGGCTTCGCCAAACGATGGGCTGGCTTCTCCCGGCCTCCTCCAACAACTAAGATTAGCATTCATTTCGAATTCGCCAAACGGTAGACCAGCCTCCCCGGTTCCCCATCTAATATGTATAGCATTCGGTTGCTTCATGCCAAACGATGATCTAGCTTCCCGGCCTCCTCCATCAACTGTACCTAGCTTTCGTTTGGCTTCGCCGAATGACGAGCTGGAATCTCCCGGCCTCCCTCCATCAAATATGTCTAGCATTCATTTGGCCCCTGCGCCAAACGGTGAACCGGCCTTCTCCGGTCCCCCCATCGACTATGCAGCATTCGGTTCGCTTCGCCAAACGATGATCTGGCTTCTCCCGGCCTCCTCCATCAAATATGTCTAGCATTCATTTGACTTCGCCAAACGGTAGACCGGCCTCCCCCACTTCCCCATCTAATATGTATGGCATTCGGTTAGCTTCGCGAAACGATTAGAAGGCTTCTCCCGGCCTCCCTCCATCAAATATGTCTAGCATTCATCTGGCATCGCCAAACGATGAACCGGCCTTCTCTGGTCCCCTCCATCGACTATATGTAGAATTCGGTTAAGCTTCGCAGATTAGAAGGCTTCTCCCAGCCTCTCCAACAACTAAGATTAGCATTCATTTGACTTCGCCGAGCAATCGGTAGACCAGCCTCCCCGGTTCCCCATCTAATATGTATAGCATTTGGTTGGCTTCGCCAAACAGATGGGCTGGCTTTCCCGGCCTCCTCATCAACTATATCTGGCTTCGTTCGGCTTCGCCGAAACCGATAGGCTGAATTCTCCCGGCCTCCTCCTCCATCAAATATGTAGCACATTTGACTTCGCCAAACGGTACACCGGCCTTTTCTGTTCCCCCATCGACTATGTACCGGCATTCGGTTCGCTTCGCCAAACGATGGGCTGGCTTTTACCGGCATCCTCCATCAACTATATCTAGCTTTCCGTTCGGCTTCGCCGAGTGATGAAACTGGATTCTCTGACCTCCTCCATCAATTAAAAAATTCGAGCATTCATTCGGCTTCGCCAGACATTGGGCTGGCTTCTCCCGGCCTCCCTCCAACAACCTTCAAGATGTAGCATTCGGTTCGAATTCGCCGGCGGTACAGACCAGCCTCCCCGGTTCCCCCCATCTAATATGTATAGCATTTGGTTGGCTTCGCCAAACGATGGGCTGGCTTTTTCCCCGCCTCCTCCATCAACTATATCTAGCTTTCGTTCGGCTTCGCCGAATGAGTGGCTGATTCTCCCGGCCTCCTCCATCCAAATATGTATTAGCCATTTGGCTTCGCCAAACGGTACACCGGCCTTTCTGTTCCCCCATCGACTATGTGCAGCATTCGGTTCCCTTCGCCAAACGATGGGCTGGCTTTTCCCGGCATCCCTCCATCAACTATATCTAGCTTTCGTTCGGCTTCGCCAAACAGTGACAAGGCTGGATTCTCCCGGCCTCCTCCATCAACTAAGATTAGCATTCATTCGGCTTCGCCAAACGATGGGCTAGCTTCTCGGCCTCCCTCCAACAACTAAGATTAGCTTTCATTTGAATTCGCCAAACGGTAGACCAGCCTCCCCCGGTTCCCCCATCTAATATGTATAGCATTCGGTTGGCTTCGCCAAACGATGGACTGGCGTTTCCCGGCCTCCCTCCATCAACTATATCTAGCTTCCGTTTGGCTTCGCCGAATGATAGGCTGGATTCTCCCGGCCTCCCTCCATCAAATATGTCGAGCATTCATTTGGCTTCGCCAAACGGTAGACCGGCCTCCCCCGGTTCCCCCATCTAATATGTATAGCATTCGGCTGGCTTCGCCAAACGATGGGCTGGCTTCTCCCGGCCCCCTCCATCAACTATATCTAGCATCCGTTTGGCTTCGCCAAATGGTAGGCTGGTTTCTCCGGGGAACCCTCCATCAAATATGTCCAACATGCCTTTGGCTACGTCAAAAGGGAATACTGGCCTCCCCCTGTCTCCCCCCCCCCATAGAATATGTATAGCATTCGGTTGGCTTCGCCAAACGATGGGCTGGCTTTTCCCGGCCTCCCTCCATCAACTATATCGAGCTTTCGTTTGGCTTCGCCGAATGACAGGCTGCATTCTCCCGGCCTCCCTCCATCAACTATGTCTAGCATTCATCTGGCATCGCCAAACGGTAGACCGGCCTTCTCTGGTCCCCCCATCGACTATGTGTAGAATTCGGTTAGCTTCGCGAAACGATTGGAAGGCTTCTCCCGGCCTCCCTCCAACAACTAAGATTAGCATTCATTTGACTTCGCCAAACGGTAGACCAGCCTCCCCCGTTTCCCCCATCTAATATGTATAGCATTTGGTTGGCTTCGCCAAACGATGGGCTGGCTTTTCCCGGCCTCCCTCCATCAACTGTATCTAGCTTTCGTTTAGCTTCGCCAAACGATGGGCTGGCTTTTCCCGGCCTCCCTCAATCAACTATATCTAGCTTTCGTTCGGCTTCGCCGAATGATAGGCTGGATTCTCCCGGCCTCCCTCCATCAACTATGTTTAGGATACATTTGCCTTCGCCAAACGGTACCCCGGCCTTTTCTGTCCCGCCCATCGACTATGTGCAGCATTCGGTTCGCTCCGCCAAACGATGGGCTGGCTTTTCCCGGCATCCCTCCATCAACTATATCTAGCTTTCGTTCGGCTTCGCCGCTGAATGATAGGCTGGATTCTCCCGGCCTCCCTCCATCAATTAAGATGAGCATTCATTCGGCTTCGCCAAACGATGGGCTGGCTTCTCCCGGCCTCCCTCCAAGAACTAAGATTAGCATTCATTCGAATTCGCCAAACGGTAGACCAGCCTCCCCGGTTCCCCATCTAATATGTATAGCATTTGGTTGGCTTCGCCAAACGATGGGCTGGCTTTTCCCGGCCTCCCTCCATCAACTATATCTAGCTTTCGTTCGGCTTCGCCGAATGATAGGCTGGATTCTCCCGGCCTCCCTCCATCAAATATGTATAGCATACATTTGGCTTCGCCAAACGGTACACCGGCCTTTTCTGTTCCCCCCATCGACTATGTGCAGCATTCGGTTCGCTTTGCCAAACGATGGGCTGGCTTTTCCCGGCATCCCTCCATCAACTATATCTAGCTTTCGTTCGGCTTCGCCGAATGATAGGCTGAAATCTCCCGGCCTCCCTCCATCAACTAAGATTAGCATTCATTCGGCTTCGCCAAACGATGGGCTGGCTTCTCCCGGCCTCCCTCCAACAACTAAGATTAGCATTCATTCGAATTCGCCAAACGGTAGACCAGCCTCCCCCGGTTCCCCCATCTAATATGTATAGCATTCGGTTGGCTTCGCCAAACGATGGACTGGCTTTTCCCGGCCTCCCTCCATCAACTGTACCTAGCTTTCGTTTGGCTTCGCCGAATGACAGGCTGGAATCTCCCGGCCTCCCTCCATCAAATATGTCTAGCATTCATTTGGCTTCGCCAAACGGTAGACCGGCCTTCTCCGGTCCCCCCCCCCCATCGACTATGTGCAGCATTCGGTTCGCTTCGCCAAACGATGGGCTGGCTTTTCCCGGCATCCCTCCATCAACTATATCTAGCTTTCGTTCGGCTTCGCCGAATGATAGGCTGAAATCTCCCGGCCTCCCTCCATCAACTAAGATTAGCATTCATTCGGCTTCGCCAAACGATGGGCTGGCTTCTCCCGGCCTCCCTCCAACAACTAAGATTAGCATTCATTCGAATTCGCCAAACGGTAGACCAGCCTCCCCCGGTTCCCCCATCTAATATGTATAGCATTCGGTTGGCTTCGCCAAACGATGGACTGGCTTTTCCCGGCCTCCCTCCATCAACTGTACCTAGCTTTCGTTTGGCTTCGCCGAATGACAGGCTGGAATCTCCCGGCCTCCCTCCATCAAATATGTCTAGCATTCATTTGGCTTCGCCAAACGGTAGACCGGCCTTCTCCGGTCCCCCCCCCCATCGACTATGTGCAGCATTCGGTTCGCTTCGCCAAACGATGATCTGGCTTCTCCCGGCCTCCCTCCATCAAATATGTCTAGCATTCATTTGACTTCGCCAAACGGTAGACCGGCCTCCCCCGCTTCCCCCATCTAATATGTATAGCATTCGGTTAGCTTCGCGAAACGATTAGAAGGCTTCTCCCGGCCTCCCTCCATCAAATATGTCTAGCATTCATCTGGCATCGCCAAACGGTAGACCGGCCTTCTCTGGTCCCCCCCCCCCCCATCGACTATGTGTAGAATTCGGTTAGCTTCGCGAAACGATTAGAAGGCTTCTCCCAGCCTCCCTCCAACAACTAAGATTAGCATTCATTTGACTTCGCCAAACGGTAGACCAGCCTCCCCCGGTTCCCCCATCTAATATGTATAGCATTTGGTTGGCTTCGCCAAACGATGGGCTGGCTTTTCCCGGCCTCCCCCCATCAACTATATCTAGCTTTCGTTCGGCTTCGCCGAATGATAGGCTGGATTCTCCCGGCCTCCCTCCATCAAATATGTATAGCATACATTTGGCTTCGCCAAACGGTACACCGGCCTTTTCTGTTCCCCCCATCGACTATGTGCAGCATTCGGTTCGCTTCGCCAAACGATGGGCTGGCTTTTACCGGCATCCCTCCATCAACTATATCTAGCTTTTGTTCGGCTTCGCCGAATGATAGGCTGGATTCTCCCGGCCTCCCTCCATCAATTAAAATTAGCATTCATTCGGCTTCGCCAAACGATGGGCTGGCTTCTCCCGGCCTCCTCCAACAACTAAGATTAGCATTCATTTGAATTCGCCAAGCGGTAGACCAGCCTCCCCCGGTTCCCCCATCTAATATGTATAGCATTTTGTTGGCTTCGCCAAACGATGGGCTGGCTTTTCCCGGCCTCCCTCCATCAACTATATCTAGCTTTCGTTCGGCTTCGCCGAATGATAGGCTGGATTCTCCCGGCCTCCCTCCATCAAATATGTATAGCATACATTTGGCTTCGCCAAACGGTACACCGGCCTTTTCTGTTCCCCCCATCGACTATGTGCAGCATTCGGTTCGCTTCGCCAAACGATGGGCTGGCTTTTCCCGGCATCCCTCCATCAACTATATCTAGCTTTCGTTCGGCTTCGCCGAATGATAGGCTGAAATCTCCCGGCCTCCCTCCATCAACTAAGATTAGCATTCATTCGGCTTCGCCAAACGATGGGCTGGCTTCTCCCGGCCTCCCTCCAACAACTAAGATTAGCATTCATTCGAATTCGCCAAACGGTGAACCAGCCTCCCCCGGTTCCCCCATCTAATATGTATAGCATTCGGTTGGCTTCGCCAAACGATGGACTGGCTTCTCCCGGCAACCCTCCACCAAATATGTCCAACATTCATTTGGCTACGTCAAAAGGGAATACTGGCCTCCCCCTGTCTCCCCCCCCCCATGGAAAATGTATAGCATTCGGTTAGCTTCGCGAAACGATTAGATGGCTTCTCCCGGCCTCCCTCCAACAACTAAGATTAGCATTCATTTGACTTCGTCAAACGGTAGACCAGCCTCCCCCGGTTCCCCCATCTAATATGTATAGCATTTGGTTGGCTTCGCCAAACGATGGGCTGGCTTCTCCCGGCCCCCTCCATCAACTATATCTAGCATTCGTCTGGCTTCGCCGAATGATAGGCTGGATTCTCCCGGCCTCCCTCCATCAAATATGTCTAGCATTCATTTGGCTTCGCCAAACGGTAGACCGGCCTTCTCCGGTTCCCCCCCCCATCGACTATGTGCAGCATTCGGTTCGCTTCGCCAAACGATGGGCTGGCTTTTCCCGGCCTCCCTCCATCAACTATATCTAGCTTTCGTTCGGCTTCGCCGAATGATAGGCTGGATTCTCCCAGCCTCCCTCCATCAACTAAGATTAGCATTCATTCGGCTTCGCCAAACGATGGGCTGGCTTCTCCCGGCCTCCCTCCAACAACTAAGATTAGCTTTCATTTGAATTCGCCAAACGGTAGACCAGCCTCCCCGGTTCCCCATCTAATATGTATAGCATTCGGTTGGCTTCATGCCAAACGATGGACTGCTTTTCCCGGCCTCCTCCATCAACTGTATCTAGCTTTCGTTTGGCTCCGCCGAATGACAGGCTGGATTCTCCCGGCCTTCCTCCATCAAATATGTCTAGCATTCATTTAGCTTCGCCAAACGGTAGACCGGCCTTCTCCGGTTCCCCCCCCCCCTATCGACTATGTGCAGCATTCGGTTCGCTTCGCCAAACGATGGGCTGGCTTTTCCCGGCCTCCCTCCATCAACTATATCTAGCTTTCGTTTGGCTTCGCAGAATGATAGGCTGAATTCTCCCGGCCACCCTCCACCAAATATGTCTAGCATTCATTTGGCTTCGCCAAACGGTAGACCGGCCTTCTCCGGTTCCCCCCCCCCCCCATCAACTATGTGCAGCATTCGGTTCGCTTCGCCAAACGATGGGCTGGCTTTTCCCGGCCTCCCTCCATCAACTATATCTAGCTTTCGTTCGGCTTCCCCCAATGAGAGGCTGGATTCTCCCGGCCTCCCTCCATCAACTAAGATTAGCATTCATTCGGCTTCGCCAAACGATGGGCTGGCTTCTCCCGGCCTCCCTCCAACAACTAAGAATAGCTTTCATTTGAATTCGCCAAACGGTAGACCAGCCTCCCGGTTCCCCCATCTAATATGTATAGCATTCGGTTGGCTTCGCCAAACGATGGGCTGGCTTTTCCCGGCCTCCCTCAATCAACTATATCTAGCTTTCGTTCGGCTTCGCCGAATGATAGGCTGGATTCTCCCGGAATCCCTCCATCAAATATGTATAGCATACATTTGGCTTCGCCAAACGGTACACCGGCCTTTTCTGTTCCCCCATCGACTATGTGCAGCATTCGGTTCGCTTCGCCAAACGATGGGCTGGCTTTTCCCGGCATCCCTCCATCAACTATATCTAGCTTTCGTTCGGCTTCGCCGAATGATAGGTTGGATTCTCCCGGCCTCCCTCCATCAATTAAGATTAGCATTCATTCGGCTTCGCCAAACGATGGGCTGGCTTCTCCCGGCCTCCCTCCAACAACTAAGATTAGCATTCATTCGAATTCGCCAAACGGTAGACCAGCCTCCCCCGGTTCCCCCATCTAATATGTATAGCATTTGGTTGGCTTCGCCAAACGATGGGCTGGCTTTTCCCGGCCTCCCTCCATCAACTATATCTAGCTTTCGTTCGGCTTCGCCGAATGATAGGCTGGATTCTCCCGGCCTCCCTCCATCAAATATGTATAGCATACATTTGGCTTCGCCAAACGGTACACCGGCCTTTTCTGTTCCCCCCATCGACTATGTGCAGCATTCGGTTCGCTTTGCCAAACGATGGGCTGGCTTTTCCCGGCATCCCTCCATCAACTATATCTAGCTTTCGTTCGGCTTCGCCGAATGATAGGCTGAAATCTCCCGGCCTCCCTCCATCAACTAAGATTAGCATTCATTCGGCTTCGCCAAACGATGGGCTGGCTTCTCCCGGCCTCCCTCCAACAACTAAGATTAGCATTCATTCGAATTCGCCAAACAGTAGACCAGCCTCCCCGGTTCCCCATCTAATATGTATAGCATTCGGTTGGCTTCGCCAAACGATGGACTACTTTCCCGGCCTCCCTCCATCAACTGTACCTAGCTTTCGTTTGGCTTCGCCGAATGACAGGCTGGATTCTCCCGGCCTCCCTCCATCAAATATGTCTAGCATTCATTTGGCTTCGCCAAACCGTAGACCGGCCTTCTCCGGTCCTCCATCGACTATGTGCAGCATTCGGTCCGCTTCGCCAAACGATGATCTGGCTTCTCCCGGCCTCCCTCCATCAAATATGTCTAGCATTCACTTGACTCCACCAAACGGTAGACAGGCCTCCCCCGATTCCCCCATCTAATATGTATAGCATTCGGTTGGCTTCGCCAAGCGATGGGCGGGCTTTTCCCGGCCTCCCTCCATCAACTATATCTAGCTTTCGTTTGGCTTCGCCGAATGATAGGCTGAATTCTCCCGGCCACCCTCCATCAAATATGTCTAGCATTCATTTGGCTTCGCCAAACGGTAGACCGGCCTTCTCCGGTTCTCCCCCCCCCCATCGACTATGTGCAGCATTCGGTTCGCTTCGCCAAACGATGATCTGGCTTCTCCCGACCTCCCTCCATCAAATATGTCTAGCATTTATTTGACTTCGCCAAACGGTAGACCGGCCTCCCTCGGTTCCCCCATCTTATATGTATGGCATTCGGATGGCTTCGCCAAACGATGGGCTGGCTTCTCCGGCCCCCTCCATCAACTATATCTAGCATTCGTTTGGCTTCGCCGAATGGTAGGCTGGCTTCTCCCGGCAACCCTCCACCAAATATGTCCAACATTCATTTGGCTACGTCAAAAGGGAATACTGGCCTCCCCCTGTCTCCCCCCCATGAAAAATGTATAGCATTCGGTTAGCTTCGCGAAACGATTAGATGGCTTCTCCCAGCCTCCCTCCAACAACTAAGATTAGCATTCATTTGACTTTGGCAAACGGTAGACCAGCCTCCCCCGGTTCCCCCATCTAATATGTATAGCATTTGGTTGGCTTCGCCAAACGATGGGCTGGCTCTCCCCGGCCCCCTCCATCAACTATATCTAGCATTCGTTTGGCTTCGCCGAATGATAGGCTGGATTCTCCCGGCCTCCCTCCATCAAGTATGTCTAGCACTCATCTGGCTTCGCCAAACGGTAGACCGCCCTTCTCTGGTCCCCCCCATCGACTCTGTGTAGAATTCGGTTAGCTTCGCGAAACGATTAGATGGCTTCTCCCGGCCTCCCTCCAACAACTAAAATTAGCATTCATTTGAATTCGCCAAACGGTAGACCAGCCTCCCCCGGTTCCCCCATCTAGTATGTATAGCATTTGGTTGGCTTCGCCAAACGACGGGCTGGCTTTTCCCGGTCTCCCTCCATCAACTGTATCTAGCTTTCGTTTGGCTTCGCCGAATGATAGGCTGGATTCTCCCGGCCTCCCTCCATCAAGTATGTCTAGCATTCATCTGGCTTCGCCAAACGGTAGACCGGCCTTCTCTGGTCCCCCCCCCCCATCGCCTATGTGTAGAATTCGGTTAGCTTCGCGAAACGATTAGATGGCTTCTCCCGGCCTCCCTCCAACAACTAAGATTAGCATTCATTTGAATTCGCCAAACGGTAGACCAGCCTCCCCCGGTTCCCCCATCTAATATGTATAGCATTCGGTTGGCTTCGCCGAACGATGGGCTGGCTTCTCCGGCCCCCTCCATCAACTATATCTAGCATTTGGTAGGCTTCGCCAAACGACGGGCTGGCTTTTCCCGGTCTCCCTCCATCAACTGTATCTAGCTTTCGTTTGGCTTCGCCGAATGATAGGCTGGATTCTCCCGGCCTCCCTCCATCAACTAAGATTAGCATTCATTCGGCTTCACCAAACGATGGGCTGGCTTCTCCCGGCCTCCCTCCAACAACTAAGATTAGCATTCATTCGAATTCGCCAAACGGTAGACCAGCCTCCCCCGGTTCCCCCATCTAATATGTATAGCATTCGGTTGGCTTCGCCAAACGATGGGCTAGCTTTTCCCGGCCTCCCTCCATCAACTGTATTCAGCTTTCGTTTGGCTTCGCCGAATGATAGGCTGGATTCTCCCGGCCTCCCTCCATCAAATATGTCTAGCATTCATTTGGCTTCGCCAAACGGTAGACCGGCCTTCTCCGGTTCTCCCCCCCCCCATCGACTATGTGCAGCATTCGGTTCGCTTCGCCAAACGATGATCTGGCTTCTCCCGGCCTCCCTCCATCAAATATGTGTAGCATTTATTTGACTTCGCCAAACGGTAGACCGGCCTCCCCCGGTTCCCCCATCTATAATGTATAGCATTCGGTTGGCTTTGCCAAACGATGGGCTGGCTTCTCCCGGCCCCCTCCATCAACTATATCTAGCATTCGTTTGGCTTCGCCGAATGGTAGGCTGGCTTCTCTCGGCAACAATCCACCAAATATGTCAAACATTCATTTGGCTACGTCAAAAGGGAATACTGCCCTCCCCCTGTGTCCCCCCCATGGAAAAAGTATAGCATTCGGTTAGCTTCGCGAAACGATTAGATGGCTTCTCCCAGCCTCCCTCCAACAACTAAGATTAGCATTCATTTGACTTCGCCAAACGGTAGACCAGCCTCCCCCGGTTCCCCCATCTAATATGTATAGCATTTGGTTGGCTTCGCCAAACGATGGGCTGGCTCTCCCCGGCCCCCTCCATCAACTATATCTAGCATTCGTTTGGCTTCGCCGAATGATAGGCTGGATTCTCCCGGCCTCCCTCCATCAAGTATGTCTAGCATTCATCTGGCTTCGCCAAACGGTAGACCGGCCTTCTCTGGTCCCCCCCCCATCGACTATGTGTAGAATTCGGTTAGCTTCGCGAAACGATTAGATGGCTTCTCCCGGCCTCCCTCCAACAACTAAGATTAGCATTCATTTGAATTCGCCAAACGGTAGACCAGCCTCCCCCGGTTCCCCCATCTAATATGTATAGCATTCGGTTGGCTTCGCCGAACGATGGGCTGGCTTCTCCGGCCCCCTCCATCAACTATATCTAGCATTTGGTTGGCTTCGCCAAACGACGGGCTGGCTTTTCCCGGTCTCCCTCCATCAACTGTATCTAGCTTTCGTTTGGCTTCGCCGAATGATAGGCTGGATTCTCCCGGCCTCCCTCCATCAAATATGTCTAGCATTCATTTGGCTTCGCCAAACGGTAGACCGGCCTTCTCCGGTTCTCCCCCCCCCATCGACTATGTGCAGCATTCGGTTCGCTTCGCCAAACGATGATCTGGCTTCTCCCGGCCTCCCTCCATCAAATATGTCTAGCATTTATTTGACTTCGCCAAACGGTAGACCGGCCTCCCCCGGTTCCCCCATCTAATATGTATAGCATTCGGTTGGCTTCGCCAAACGATGGGCTGGCTTCTCCGGCCCCCTCCATCAACTATATCTAGCATTTGGTTGGCTTCGCCAAACGATGGGCTGGCTTTTCCCGGCCTCCCTCAATCAACTGTATCTAGCTTTCGTTTGGCTTCGCCGAATGATAGGCTGGATTCTCCCGGCCTCCCTCCATCAAATATGTCTAGCATTCATTTGGCTTCGCCAAACGGTAGACCGGCCTTCTCCGGTTCTCCCCCCCCATCGACTATGTGCAGCATTCGGTTCGCTTCGCCCAACCATGATCCTGCTTCTCCCCGCCTCCGTCCATCAAATATGTCTAGCATCTATTTGACTTCGCCAAACGGTAGACCGGCCTCCCCCGGTTCCCCCATCTAATATGTATAGCATTTGGTTGGCTTCGCCAAACGATGGGCTGGCTTCTCCGGCCCCCTCCATCAACTATATCTAGCATTTGGTTGGCTTCGCCAAACGATGGGCTGGCTTTTCCCGGCCTCCCTCAATCAACTATATCTAGCTTTCGTTCGGCTTCGCCGAATGATAGGCTGGATTCTCCCGGCCTCCCTCCATCAAATATGTATAGCATACATTTGGCTTCGCCAAACGGTACACCGGCCTTTTCTGTTCCCCCCATCGACTATGTGCAGCATTCGGTTCGCTTCGCCAAACGATGGGCTGGCTTTTCCCGGCATCCCTCCATCAACTATATCTAGCTTTCGTTCGGCTTCGCCGAATGATAGGCTGGATTCTCCCGGCCTCCCTCCATCAATTAAGATTAGCATTCATTCGGCTTCGCCAAACGATGGGCTGGCTTCTCCCGGCCTCCCTCCAACAACTAAGATTAGCATTCATTCGAATTCGCCAAACGGTAGACCAGCCTCCCCCGGTTCCCCCATCTAATATGTATAGCATTTTGTTGGCTTCGCCAAACGATGGGCTGGCTTTTCCCGGCCTCCCTCCATCAACTATATCTAGCTTTCGTTCGGCTTCGCCGAATGATAGGCTGGATTCTCCCGGCCTCCCTCCATCAAATATGTATAGCATACATTTGGCTTCGCCAAACGGTACACCGGCCTTTTCTGTTCCCCATCGACTATGTGCAGCATTCGGTTCGCTTCGCCAAACGATGGGCTGGCTTTTCCCGGCATCCCTCCATCAACTATATCTAGCTTTCGTTCGGCTTCGCCGAATGATAGGCTGGATTCTCCCGGCCTCCCTCCATCAATTAAGATTAGCATTCATTCGGCTTCGCCAAACGATGGGCTGGCTTCTCCCGGCCTCCCTCCAACAACTAAGATTAGCATTCATTCGAATTCGCCAAACGGTAGACCAGCCTCCCCCGGTTCCCCCATCTAATATGTATAGCATTTGGTTGGCTTCGCCAAACGATGGGCTGGCTTTTCCCGGCCTCCCTCCATCAACTATATCTAGCTTTCGTTCGGCTTCGCCGAATGATGACTGGATTCTCCCGGCCTCCCTCCATCAAATATGTATAGCATACATTTGGCTTCGCCAAACGGTACACCGGCCTTTTCTGTTCCCCATCGACTATGTGCAGCATTCGGTTCGCTTCGCCAAACGATGGGCTGGCTTTTCCCGGCATCCCTCCATCAACTATATCTAGCTTTCGTTCGGCTTCGCCGAATGATAGGCTGAAATCTCCCGGCCTCCCTCCATCAACTAAGATTAGCATTCATTCGGCTTCGCCAAACGATGGGCTGGCTTCTCCGGCCTCCCTCCAACAACTAAGATTAGCATTCATTCGAATTCGCCAAACGGTAGACCAGCCTCCCCGGTTCCCCATCTAATATGTATAGCATTCGGTTGGCTTCGCCAAACGATGGACTGGCTTTCCGGCCTCCCTCCATCAACTGTACCTAGCTTTCGTTTGGCTTCGCCGAATGACAGGCTGGATTCTCCCGGCCTCCTCCATCAAATATGTCTAGCATTCATTTGGCTTCGCCAAACGGTAGACCGGCCTTCTCCGGTCCCCATCGACTATGTGCAGCATTCGGTTCGCTTCGCCAAACGATGATCTGGCTTCTCCCGGCCTCCTCCATCAAATATGTCTAGCATTCATTTGACTTCGCCATACGGTAGACCGGCCTCCCGCTTCCCCATCTAATATGTATAGCATTCGGTTGGCTTCGCCAAACGATGGGCTGGCTTCTCGGTCCCCTCCATCAACTGTATCTAGCATTCGTTTGGCTTCGCCGAATGGTAGGCTGGCTTCTCCCGGCAACCCTCCACCAAATATGTCCAACATTCATTTGGCTACGTCAAAACGGAATACTGGCCTCCCCTGTCTCCCCATGGAAAATGTATAGCATTCGGTTAGCTTCGCGAAACGATTAGATGGCTTCTCCCGGCCTCCCTCCAACAACTAAGATTAGCATTCATTTGACTTCGTCAAACGGTAGACCAGCCTCCCCCGGTTCCCCCATCTAATATGTATAGCATTTGGTTGGCTTCGCCGAACGATGGGCTGGCTTCTCCCGGCCCCCTCCATCAACTATATCCAGCATTCGTTTGGCTTCGCCGGATGATAGGCTAGATTCTCCCGGCCTCCCTCCATCAAATATGTCTAGCATTCATTTAGCTTCGCCAAACGGTAGACCGGCCTTCTCCGGTTCCCCCCCCCCCTATTGACTATGTGCAGCATTCGGTTCGCTTCGCCAAACGATGGGCTGGCTTTTCCCGGCCTCCCTCCATCAACTATATCTAGCTTTCGTTTGGCTTCGCCGAATGATAGGCTGGATTCTCCCGGCCTCCCTCCATCAAATATGTCTAGCATTCATTTGGCTTCGCCAAACGGTAGACCGGCCTTCTCCGGTTCCCCCCCCATCGACTATGTGGAGCATTCGGTTCGCTTCGCCAAACGATGGGCTGGCTTTTCCCGGCCTCCCTCCATCAACTATATCTAGCTTTCGTTCGGCTTCGCCGAATGATAGGCTGGATTCTCCCGGCCTCCCTCCATCAACTAAGATTAGCATTCATTCGGCTTCACCAAACGATGGGCTGGCTTCTCCCGGCCTCCCTCCAACAACTAAGAATAGCTTTCATTTGAGTTCGCCAAACGGTAGACCAGCCTCCCCCGGTTCCCCCATCTAATATGTATAGCATTCGGTTGGCTTCGCCAAACGATGGACTGGCTTTTCCCGGCCTCCCTCCATCAACTATATCTAGCTTTCGTTCGGCTTCGCCGAATGATAGGCTGGATTCTCCCGGCCTCCCTCCATCAACTAAGATTAGCATTCATTCGGCTTCGCCAAACGATGGGCTGGCTTCTCCCGGCCTCTCTCCAACAACTAAGATTAGCTTTCATTTGAATTCGCCAAACGGTAGACCAGCCTCCCCCGGTTCCCCCATCTAATATGTATAGCATTCGGTTGGCTTCGCCAAACGATGGACTGGCTTTTCCCGGCCTCCCTCCATCAACTGTATCTAGCTTTCGTTTGGCTTCGCCGAAAGACAGGCTGGATTCTCCCGGCCTCCCTCCATCAAATATGTCTAGCATTCATTTGACTTCGCCAAACGGTAGACCGGCCTCCCCCGGTTCCCCCATCTAATATGTATAGCATTCGGCTGGCTTCGCCAAACGATGGGCTGGCTTCTCCCGGCCCCCTCCATCAACTATATCTAGCATCCGTTTGGCTTCGCCGAATGGTAGGCTGGTTTCTCCGGGCAACCCTCCATCAAATATGTCCAACATGCATTTGGCTACGTCAAAAGGGAATACTGGCCTCCTGTCTCCCCCCATAGAATATGTATAGCATTCGGTTGGCTTCGCCAAACGATGGGCTGGCTTTTCCCGGCCTCCCTCCATCAACTATATCGAGCTTTCGTTTGGCTTCGCCGAATGACAGGCTGGATTCTCCCGGCCTCCCTCCATCAAATATGTCTAGCATTCATCTGGCATCGCCAAACGGTAGACCGCCCTTCTCTGGTCCCCCCCCCATCGACTATGTGTAGAATTCGGTTAGCTTCGCGAAACGATTAGAAGGCTTCTTCCGGCCTCCCTCCAACAACTAAGATTAGCATTCATTTCACTTCGCCAAACGGTAGACCAGCCTCCCCCGTTTTCCCCATCTAATATGTATAGCATTTGGTTGGCTTCGCCAAACGATGGGCTGGCTTTTCCCGGCCTCCCTCCATCAACTGTATCTAGCTTTCGTTTAGCTTCGCCGAATGATAGGCTGGATTCCCCCGCCCTCCCTCCATCAAATATGTCTAGCATTCATTTGGCTCCGCCAAACGGTAGACCGGCCTTCTCCGGTTCCCCCCCCCCATCGACTATGTGCAGCATTCGGTTCGCTTCGCCAAACGATGGGCTGGCTTCTCCCGGCCTCCCTCCATCAACTATATCTAGCTTTCTTTCGGCTTCGCCGAATGATAGGCTGGATTCTCCCGGCCTCCCTCCATCAAATATGTCTAGCATTCATTTGGCTTCGCCAAACGGTAGACCGGCCTTTTCTGTTCCCCCCATCGACTATGTGCAGCATTCGGTTCGCTTCGCCAAACGTTGGGCTGGCTTTTCCCGGCCTCCCTCCATCAACTAAGATTAGCATTCATTTGGCTTCGCCAAACGATGGGCTGGCTTCTCCCGGCCTCCCTCCATCAAATTTGTCTAGCATTCATTTGACTTCGCCAAACGGTAGACCGGCCTCCCTCGGTTCCCCATCTAATATGTATAGCATTCGGTTGGCTTCGCCAAACGATGGGCTGGCTTCTCCCGGCAACCCTCCACCAAATATGTCAAACATTCATTTGGCTACGTCAAAAGGGAATACTGCCCTCCCCCTGTCTTCCCCCCATAGAATATGTGTAGAATTCGGTTAGCTTCGCCAAACGACGGGCTGGCTTTTCCCGGCCTCCCTCCATCAACTATATCTAGCTTTCTTTCGGTTTAGCCGAATGATAGGCTGGATTTTCCCGGCCTCCCTCCATCAAATATGTCTAGCATTCATTTGGCTTCGCCAAATGGTAGACCGGCCTTTTCTGTTCCCCCCATCGACTATGTGTAGTATTTGGTTAGCTTCGCGAAACGATTAGATGGCTTCTCCCGGCCTCCCTCCAACAACTAAGATTAGCATTCATTTGACTTCGCAAAACGGTAGACCGGCCTCCCCCGGTTCTCCCATCTAATATGTATAGCATTCGGTTAGCTTCGCGAAACGATTAGATGGCTTCTCCCGGCCTCCCTCCAACAACTAAGATTAGCATTCATTTGACTTCGCCAAACGGTAGACCAGCCTCCCCTGGTTCCCCCATCTAATATGTATAGCATTTGGTTGGCTTCGCCAAACGATGGGCTGGCTTTTCCCGGCCTCCCTCCATCAACTATATCTAGCTTTCGTTCGGCTTCGCCGAATGATAGGCTGGATTCTCCCGGCCTCCCTCCATCAAATATGTCAAGCATTCATTTGGCTTCGCCAAACGGTAGACCGGCCTTTTCTGTTCCCCCCATCGACTATGTGCAGCATTCGGTTCGCTTCGCCAAACGATGGGCTGGCTTTTCCCGGCCTCCCTCCATCAACTATATCTAGCTTTCTTTCGGTTTAGCCGAATGATAGGCTGGATTTTCCCGGCCTCCCTCCATCAAATATGTCTAGCATTCATTTGACTTCGCCAAACGGTAGACCAGCCTCCCCCGGTTCCCCCATCTAATATGTATAGCATTCGGTTGGCTACGCCAAACGATGGGCTGGCTTTTCCCGGCCTCCCTCCATCAACTATATCTAGCTTTCGTTCGGCTTCGCCGAATGATAGGCTGGATTCTCCCGGCCTCCCTCCATCAAATATGTCAAGCATTCATTTGGCTTCGCCAAACGGTAGACCGGCCTTTTCTGTTCCCCCCATCGACTATGTGCAGCATTCGGTTCGCTTCGCCAAACGGTTAGCTGGCTTTCCCGGCCTCCCTCCGTCAACTGAGATTAGCATTCATTCGACTTCGCCAAACGGTAGAACGGCCTCCTCCGGTTTCCCCATCTAATATGTATAGCATTCGGTTGGCTTCGCCAAACGATGGGCTGGCTTTTCCCGGCCTCCCTCCATCAGCTATATCTAGCTTTCGTTCGGCTTCACCGAATGATAGGCTGGATTCTCCCGGCCTCCCTCCATCAAATATGTCAAGCATTCATTTGGCTTCGCCAAACGGTAGACCGGCCTTTTCTGTTCCCCCCATCGACTATGTGCAGCATTCGGTTGGCTTCGCCAAACGATGGGCTGGCTTTTTCCGGCCTCCCTCCATCAACTATATCTAGCTTTCGTTTGGCTTCGCCAAACGATGGGCTGGCTTCTCCCGGCCCCCCTCCTTCAAATATGTCTAGCATTCATTTGACTTCGCCAAACGGTAGACCGGCCTCCCCGGTTCCCCCATCTATAATGTATAGCATTCGGTTGGCTTTGCCAAACGATGGGCTGGCTTCTCCCGGCCCCCTCCATCAACTATATCTAGCATTCGTTTGGCTTCGCTGAGAGGTAGGCTGGCTTCTCTCAGCCTCCCTCCATCAACTATGTGTAGCACTCATTTGACTTGGCCAAACGACAGGCTGGCTTCTTCCGGACTTCCTCCATCAAATATGTCTAGCATTCGTTTGGCTTCGCCGAAAGGTAGGCTGTCTTCCTACGGCCTCCTTGTACTAAGCATGTGTAGCATTCGTTTACTTGACCAAACGACGGGCTGGCTTCTTCTGGCCTCCCTCCATCAAAATTAAGAATACCGTCGTGTGAAACCTCAGCAAAGCTATGATCCCCTTCCACTGATGACCAAAAGTATTCACGGTCACCTCCCCAAACTTTCGGTTCTAGGCTAACATTTTAAGGATCCCCACGCCTCTAATGGGAATTCACACCACAGCTTTTTACCTAGATCTCCATTAACTATGTGTATCATTCGTGTAGCTCCGTCAAACGATAGCCGGGAAGGACTCAATGGGCGACATTTAGGGTGATCTCAACCCAATTTCAAACGAAGAAAGTTTACAAGACTCAATACGCAAAAGTCATGGCGGTCCCACCACAATCCGAAACAAAGAGAGTTCAAAGAACCCGATACGCAACAACTACGGTAGTCTCACCACGATTTATAACAATGAAGCTAAAAGAACGCAAAATGCTACAGCTGTGATGGTCGAACCACGATTCATAACTGTGAAAATTTAAAGAACCCGTTACGCAACAGCTACGGTGGTCTCACCACGATTCGTAACGAGTAAGCTTAAAGAATGCAATATGCAACAGGAAGGTGGTCCCACCAAGAGTCGTAACGGAGAAGCTTAAAAAATGCAATATGCAACAGGCAGGGTGGTCCTACCACGATCCACAACGGTGAAAGTTCGAAGGACTCAATATGCATCAGGTACGGTCTTCCGACCACGACCCATAACTATGAAGGTTTAGAGGACTTAATATGAAACAGGTAGGGTGGTCCCACCACGATCCATAATTAGGAAAGTTTAAAGGAATCAGTACGCAACAGCTACGGTGGTCTCGCCACGTTCGCAATGCTGTGGTCGCTCCTAAATCCCACTCACCACCTGCCATTTTCTCGGTGTACCGAAACAGTAATGTTTTCTGAGTGATGAGGTTGAAAATTGCGGGAAATTTGAAAGCCGGTCAGACAGACGTCGGTCATACGTGCCAGACACTCGGTCAGGCATACCACCACGCCGATTATTATATGAAAGGATAAAAAAATCAACAGCTTTATTTTTTAATAAATAAATATACACACGGTATATGAAGAGGTAGAGCTTCAAACAATCAAAAACAATAGCACCCTGAATTTAAAGCTTCAATAAAATGGAATACCATCACTCCCGTGTATCGACCTCAGATCAAACATGGATAGTCTGTGTTTGAAAATTGAGAAATTTCCGGCCTCGACTATTTCCGAAGCCAATTTGTTCCGAATTCGGATAACCCTGAATGCAAAAGAATGCAGTACGCTGGATTTTGAGGTGAATGCACGTTCGAGCTGAAAACAGTTCTGTCGAGAGCGTGCAGAGTGCCGAGTGAACGCAAAAACACTTTGGAAAGGGATGTCGCAGAAGCCGTTTACGATTTTATAGCATGAGTGCAAATCGAACTCAGTTCTGCGATATCGTAAAGTTTCAATACCTAGCGTTCTAAGCCTGGCCATATAGTCTGATACACCTTCTGGAGTGGTGTACGCACACCTCTTCAAACTCAAGTAACTTTCCTCAACGATTCGCTCATCCTTAACCCCTATACACCTTCAAAAAATAGAACGTACACTTCCTTCCAAGCTCAAGGCACTTTTCTGGACGTCATGCGGGCTTTTCCTAAATCCCTACACACCTTTTCTAATGGCATGCGCACACCCCTTTGGACCGCAATCCTTTTCGTCGATTCTGTGCGTGCTTCTTTCAAACCGAGAAACCGAGAGGTTAATTCGTATTCAGAAACCCTAACAAACCCCGCATAGAAACCAGGGGTGTGCGTAAATGAAATTTCAAATTTCGTAAATCGTGAAACGTAATTACGACAAAACCACCGTAAATCGTGACCCGTAAATCGTAAATCGTAAACAGCAATCAATAACAATAACCACCAAAAACATGATTAATGTGGTGAAACAAGAGAAACTGCGTACTGTGCTTATCTGGGCCGAATTCCGGTCCGCAATTGCGTCTCGACACGCTTTGCGGCAGCACGCTTCCGAGTCAGAAGAGCTTCCAGCCGCCGATCTGCTGACTCTAGGCGGGGTTTGGAAACTGCAAACTAAAAAAAATTGAAGAAAATCGTATAAAAAAGCCACATCGAGTCGGCTTTGGAGCTGGAAACCCGGCTGACTCGAGCGCTTGCGGCCGCAAAGCGTGTCGAGACGCAATTGCGGACCTGAATTTGGCCCAGATAAGCACTTTACTGTCCACTGTTTCACGTACTAAGTACGTATTAAGTTGCGTTCAGTATTTGACAGCTAACCATGTTTAAGGTGTATGGTACACTTGATCGCTGTCATAAGCGACAGGCATAAAATCTAGCACAAATCGCGCGGGACCTGCATCGGAGCAGCGGCATCGGTTGCCGTAGGAACAATTATGGCGCGTCAGCCGCAGCGACGTGTCGCGGAGGGCTGACATACTTCAAATGTGCCGAAGCCTGTCGCTGTGCAGCGCACTGTGAATGCGACAGGTTTAAAGAGCGGGAGCTCCACGACAGCCGGTTGCTGTCGCTGTGCAGAGCAACTCCTTCCCAGATCTTGAGAAAACCGCAAATCCGACTCAGCTGTCCGCGTATCTGCTGGGCCACAGAGACACAATTATACTCGTGATGCCTCTCCCGAAACGCTGACGCCGTTGTAAGCGTTAAGCCAAAATCACCGTATCTAAGCGATTCTCAACAGCCAAATTTGAGAACTTCTCCCATTTGCTTGCGGAACCGCAACACCGATTATACATACGGTCGGCAGGGATCGCACTCATATGCTGTACATTATGTACTTCGAGTTCCCTACTGAAGGCTGGCTCAAACTCGGTGCACGTACGTTAAAAATTATGGCACCGAGCTTGCAGAAACCTTCAATAGAGATCGCAAAGTATCAGTCCGATCCGTGCCAACTCCATATTATCTAGAGAACAGTATCGGTCGCCCAGCACAGGCTATTTTTTGTATATCCACTAAATCACTTGCAGAATCGTAGCTTTATAGTAACGATACGGTAGATTCTCAAAGGAAACGTAAGCAAAAAAATCGCTTTCTAATTTTTGCCGCGTTGTATTCGTCCCCATAGTTTAGTAAAGAATGTAGCCAACGCGCCCCACCGGACGCTCGCATTAGTGAGAGATAACGGTATCAGAAAAAGGGCGAAGATGAGCGTTTAAACTAGCAATGGCGCCTTTTCGGAGTGTCCGTTTGCTGCGGATGAAGAGAAATCAACTAGAGGAAACGATTTTTAACTTCAAACTTTTGGAATAAAAAAACGAATCCACGTGACGATTTTCGTCAACTCTGAGTAGCCGTGATCTACTCAAAAGGCGGACCATGTGCACTATTTGAAGAAATTTTTTGATTGATTAGACTGCCTCGCTCGGTGTTTTGACGCTAATCTAGTTATGGGAATCAGGAAAGTTGATCTTCATGAAAAACTCGAAAACGAAGTTCCTCGTGAAGAGTGATTTTAGATTGCATTGCGTCGTAGGTGACAGCTAGTGAGACGTGCGCGGCGAGCAACGCGGATCTGTTAGCCAGCGCCTCCAACTCCGACCGTGTGTCCCGCGTTACTCTGAGAAAATTCCGCGCGATCGTTCACGGATAGAATCCACTAGGATTCTGGTAGGGGCCGAGAGGATTCTAGCATGGGGCTATTGCGGAACGACCTCGAGATTCTGCCAGTCTCGAACCGAGAGCGTACCGCGTTCGCTCATCGATGCTTCCGCCATGCTCCACCGCGGAACCGCTAGGAATCGAGCCCGGGGATGTCGCGGAATGATCGCGAGATTCTACCAGTTACAACCTGAGGGCGAATCGCGTCTATGCTTTTATGTATTTTGGGTGTTAAATCGCGGAACAGCGATGAACTGAGCCCGGAATTATTGCGGGACGATCGCGAGATTCGTCCAGCCTCCACCCCTGATCGCATCGCATTCATGCCCTCTCGGTGTTTCAGCCAAATGGGTGTTGCCTATAAATCAACACGAAACTATAAGGTATTGTCCGTGCCGTATTTCGCGCTGCTTTACAAATCTGCACAGTATGAGAGCGCGGAACCGGGATTAAACGATCACGGTATCATCGCGGATCACGAGTGCATCACGGTACTAGCGCGGTAAACTTGGTAAAGATCATCATGGCACGAGCATGAGAAAGTCAATGGATAGGTGGATTGGGTAACCATCGCGGAACGGACGCGGATCGCGGGACTAGGGGGAAACGAACACGGTACCATCGCGGATCGCGGAAGCATCACGGTGCTAGCGAGAAAGATTCTCTCAGAGCTATAATGATAGAATCACGTTAAAGAATGTTAAAGGGATCGTGCTACAGTAACACGCCTGGGTTGGCCCCATCTCATGATCAAAAACATTAGTATACGCAAAGTTGGATTAGAGCAGGTCAATCGGAGATGTCTTGTGATTTACTTCCAATGCATGTTTTTTTATTTACGAAAAATTACGATTTACTGTCCAAAATGTCGTAAATCGTAAACCGTAATTACGAAACCAAAAAAAACACCGTAAATCGTAAAATCGTAAATCGTAAACCGTAATTACGCGCACCCCTGATAGAAACTTTGAGTGAGGTCTGAGACTTTTACCGAACTACAATACACTCACGGTAATCTACCGTAAGCTGCCAAAATCAATGGCAGCTTACGGTAGATTTACCTTTCACGATAGTGTGCGAAAAACTCCTCACCTTAATCATTTCTCGACGTTGTGCGCGCTCGTGTTAAGCATTCATGCCTCTTCAACAACGGTGTGCGAATGTCCCTTCAAACTCTAGTCCTTATCACCGTCTTTTTGCGCGCTCCTCCTAGACCCCTATACACCTTCGTCAATGATGCACACACCCCTTAAGACCTCAATCACCTTCATCGACCTTGTGAGCGCTCCTCTTAAACCTCTGTGAACGTTTTACAATGGTGTGCGTACACCCGCTCAAAATCTAATCACTTCCAAACGTTTAGTGCGCTCCGCTTGGACCTGTATACCTCTCCAAAAATGGTGTGCGCACATCCCTAAAAAGTCTCGTGCTTTTCTCCAGCGCTGTGCGCGCTCCTTATGAATTCTTTTACACCTCCCACAATGGTGTGAGCACCGCCTCCATTGCGTACTCACTGTCCTAGACGTTGTGCGCGCCTACCCGAACCCTGCTTACTTCCCAAGCCACTGCGTGCTCTTCCCAAACTGTGTTCACAATTCAGCGCATCGTGCTGGCTTTTCATGAATCACCGCTTGCTCTACAAAACACTGTGACGAGCTCCTACTGTACGCCCCCCCCCAATCACTACAATGTGCGCGCTCAAAATCTGAACCCCTTTTCCATAACATAGTACGCGCTCCTGCTAATTCCCTACTCCGCATCTGCTACACGTTTTGGGCTCTACCACTACTCATCTTTGACGACGTTTTGCTCGCTCATCTTCAACCTCTTATCACTTCCGACGACTCTGCCAGCGCTCTTCCTAAAACCCCACTCACTCACTTTCATATGCAACAGCTTCGGTGTTTAGACACATCATCACGCCCATTATTCTGTATGAGGATGAGGCTAAGGGTGAGAAATTGCTGGATTCGCGTTCGCTTTCGTTAAAACAGGTCAGACCGCGGCCACGTTCCATTTCCGATTCCGCGAACCTTGTGGTGAACCCGAAGCCCCACCCACTTTCACAAAGTGCCTCGTGGTGGTTTCTGAACTCCACTCACGTTCTAGGCGCCACTTTAACAGCTAGGTGGTCCTACCTCGATTTGTGGCGAAGGAAACCTAAAGAACTTAATGCGCGCTATGATGGTCCCACCACGATCGCAATGGTGTGTGCGCTCTTCCTAAAACCCGCTCACTCTCTGCGACGTTCTTGGTGTATTTTCGAAAGAATAACGCGCTCCTTCTTGTGGTCCTTGAGCCCCTCACACCTTGCACGCGTCGAATCCGGAGTCCCGCGCATTTTTCGTGTCGTTTTATGCGATAAACCGGAAGCCCCGCCTACTTCCACAAAGTACTTGTCGGTTGTCCCTGAGCCCCGCACACATTCTGTGTGTCGACTCAACTGCTACGATGGTCCCACCACGATCCATAATGTAGAAAGTTCAAAGGACACAATATGCAACTGCTGTGGTGGTTCCACCACGAATCGTCACGAAGAAAGTTAAAAAGACTCACTATGTAATAGCCAGGGTGGTCCCACCACAATCACAATGCTGTGCGCGCTCCTCCTGAACCTAACTCACCTTCCGCGACATTCGCCATGTATTGTTGGAACAATAACGAGCTCTGGCTGATGGAGTCAAAAATTGCGGGAAATTAAAACGACCGGACAGACAGACATCCGTCGGTCGGACACCGGTCACACACCACCAAGCCGATTGTTATATGTAAGGATCATTTGAAATGATTGAAGATTATACAAGAAACATGAAATCACTCAAGTCATCATGAAAAATACGAGTTCACATGGGCTTGGCTGAAATAACGATATCAACCAATAGATAATTATGATCCAAGAAGCTTATTTTTGATGCGACGCTTGAATGTGGCCGTTGTGCACATTGAATCCATTGTTTTGCTAAAGGTGATGAATAATGATCCAGCTGGGGTTGTGAAACCGTTTGCTCTAAGCCTAGGTTTTGGTTTGCGGTAGAGGATCTTCATTTGTCCACCACGTTATGGTCTAAGTTTGTAAATTTGGCCGAGAAAGTGTACCAAGATGTCTTTGTGAAGTGAAGCAGTATGTGCTCGTCATTCCCGTTTTACAAAGAACCTCGCATAGTGGTCTCCCGGATTAGCAAGCAGACAAATCGTCTCTTATCAATCCTGGAACGGATCTGAAGTAGGATTCTGCTGAAATTACCTTCGAACAAGGGTATGCGAAACTTTAATACCTCGCGAAAGGGGTATGGACATTTTTTTCAGTTTTGGCGCAAAACTTCCATTTGAGAATCATCGACAAATAATTTATGCCAAACAGTATTAGTTAGGATCCGAAGCAATGAACGGAGCAAGAGAAAGCAAATATTCGCAATGGACGGGTCCACAAAAGATTTTCTTGTCACAAAGAACAGTTCCGGTGAGAGTAGAGGCGCGGTGAGAGAAAAAAGTCCGTGTCTTCCGAGTGCGATTTTCTCGATTTCTACGTTACTTCAGTTCTAAACGAGGACCGAACAAACGAATTACCTATTAATCTCAAATGGAGGTTTTCGTCAATGCCGCATTTGATCTATCCATTCATTTAATTAGGAAAAAGACAAGTAAACCAAAAACTTTTTCACAGGAAACGAAATAAACCCACATTAAGTTTTGAGCCAGATCCAAGATTCCCGTCGAACTACTCAAAATATCGATAAAAAAGCGTCGGATTTGAAATGAGCACTGCAAAATACCCCCTCGAAAAAGTATCGAACCAAATAATTCGTAGCATATTAGAAATCGTCAGAGGTTTTATTCGGCTTTCAACAAATTCCCCCCGTGGGAAGCCTCGAGCCCAATCTGGAGAAAATTTCCGGATTTGCAATTGGGGCGCCTCCACAACCGCCCGATTTGTGCATGTATACAGAGTGGAAACTCTAACAACAAGTCTAGGCCCCCGGACTCTTCGAGCCGGCAATTCATTGCGCTTAAGAATGTGATTTTTCGAAGTCTACAGTACTGCGCATATTCTTTGGGAAAACGGCGTTTTGCGGCGTTTTTGCGCGCTTAAAGCGCCGTTTCGTCATAACTCTTCAGAGTGGTCCAGAATCAATTTTGAAACCACTTGGATTATTCTCAACGAGAAGATTCTAACGGTTCAGAGCAGTGTAGACTTTTATGAAAATTGTCAGCCTTTATTCTAGAAAAAAACGTATTTTCAGCCTAATTTTTAAAATTTTTCTAGTTTTCCCGTGTAAAAAATGCCATAACGGATGTGCGAAATGAAAAATAGGAAGCTCTAAAATGTATTCCTACTAGGATCACTCATTTCGTTCTGTGGGGACATTTTTATACGCGCTTTCAAGGCCCACAATGAATGGACCTCCTGAACCCCAATTCTTCAAAGAAATATAACTTTTGTAAAATATTCTCTCTAGGGTTTATGAAGTATTCAATATAGTCCTCTCCTCACGGAGCATCCGAGCGCCGACAACCATCCGACTACCCCAGCGAATTCAGACAGATGTTAAAAAAACCTCGAAATTTCAGCTGTTCTTTACGAAATTTTCTTCATTCTCAGCGTTATTACAATTGTATTCGCCTAGATGAAGTCCGAGGTAAGCAAATAAGGTGAAGTGTGATGACTCTACTTGTAAACAAACACTTGTAGAGCTAAAGATGCTTCTATCCATATTTTTCTGTACCGTAACAGCTTTGATAGCTGCATTTAGTGATTTACCCGTTTTTAACCTTCCACTTTTCAGTCCTCAGCCGAGTGACAAAATACAAATTGCTAGGCCTTTTTGAACTCTGGGCTACGTTTCGATTACCAGGTACCGTCCTGCATTCTGATTAAACATCCGCATTTTCTCCGAACCTCAAAAGTTTCCGACTCTGAAGTTCTCACCAGCGACCTTTGCCAAGGCCCATGTTCAGAGGACCCTCTCGCCCATTCTAGACGTCCTCAGCCGCAATCGTCTCACTGTCGCAGGCTCGCCCAAAACCGTTCTGGAAACGGCCCTCACTTCCCTCAGCGCCCTCCACAAAAGAGATACGCCCCCTCCCCCTCGAAAATACACTCTCGCCACACATTGCACGGAAACACTCCCAAACTCGTTTACTGTAAAGCACCCCAATAACTTCATCCCTTGGAAATCGGCCAGAATACCTCTCAAACAATGCCTTATCCGAATTTCAGGTCATTCCGTGCTCATCTCGATTTTCGCTAACTTCGGCCCCACCCCACTGCCTCAGCTCACCCTCGCCCCGCCAGGCGATGGTGGGCCGACGGACGAAAATGGAACTCTTCCACCACCGAAATCGCATCTACATTTTACTACGACACTTTTGAGCCCTCACACGGCCTTGATTAACTCAAAATTTTAGTCCCCTTCACTCACTCACTCACTCATCCCGTTAACTGGCGGCTGGCGGAGCAGGATGACCTCTCAACCAGTACACTGCTGTAGGTGCCATAGGAGATCTTGTGGCCCGAACGATACGCTTCCATTCAGTACGGTTCGCAGCAATTATTCTAGCATTAAGGACACTGCACCGTTGGGACTTCAGATCCGCCTCGACTTGCTTCAACCACGTCTTTTTCGGGGCTGCTTCTTTCAACCTTCCACAGTGCAGGGCGCTCTCTCCATAACAATCTGCGTGGAAGTCGGTTTGTTTCCATTCTGCATACGTGTCCGAACCATCGCAATTTGTTCTTCGATCGTGGGCTGATGGTCGCAAGTATCTCGGATAACGTCGTTCCGTATTCGATCTCTTAAAGTTATCCCGAGGATTTGCTGCAAACACCGCGTTTGGAAGACCTCCAGCCTGCTGTGATCCAACTTCAGCAACGTCCACGACTCTGACCCGTACAGTAGGATTGGCACCATGAGCGCGCGAAACATCCGGATCTTCCGACGCCTGCCCGATCCTGCACAGTATCTCCGATGTAGCCACTACCTTTCGCTCTTGCACCACCGATCCGAGGTACTTGAACTCCTTGACTTGCTGAAGCTCAGCTCCCTCGAAGAACACAGAAGCACGTGAACCGTCCGACTTCATGACTTTAGCCTTCTCCTTATTAATCCGCAGTCCATACGATTTTGCGATTTGTGCCATATCATTCAACAAAAGCGTGGCTTCCATGTCAGTATCGGTGAACACTGCGCTGTCGTCCGCAAACATCAAATCCGTGACAAAATCGTTATCGCCAAATTGAACCCCTCTTCTATTTTCGAAGGTCTTTCTCATAATAGCATCGACCACGGTATTAAAGAGGAGCGGAGAAATAACATCTCCCTGCCGGACGCCTGCATCGACTCTGAATTCTTCGGATAGCTTGTTTCCGACGCGGACACAGCTAGTCGAGCCTCTATAAATTTCCTGCAGAAGCTTCACCATTTTTCCTGGCATGTGTTCGCATTCCATCGATCTCCATGAGGCGGGCCAGTGCACGCAATCGAATGCCGACTTGAAGTCTATGAAGGTGATAACGACGCGCTTTCTACAGCGAATCCTTTCCTCCATAACTTGACGAAGTGCGAAAATTTTGATCGCTGCATCCTCGACCCGGACGAAAACCTGCTTGTTCTCCGCGACAGGTACTCTCCCGATGGCGTTGAAGTCTGGACTGAATAGTTCTCGTGAAGACTTTAGCAACAATCGACAACAGGCTGATCCCGCGATAGTTTTTACATTCTCTGGCATCGCCCTTCTTATGGATAGGCACGACAATAGCCTTTTTCCAGGTAGATGGCACGCTCTCTGTCCGCCATGTGCGCGTGGTTAACTGATGCAACTGACGCAGTAGAACATCTCCTCCTGCCTTGATGACCTCAGCAGTGACATTGTCAACACCGGACGCCTTTCCATTCTTGAGCGACTTGATTGCCGTCTTCACTTCTTCCGCAGTGGGTTCCGAGTCAAGCGCTGTCTCCTCTGGTACCTCAACTAGTAGAGGTTGGGCCAGTGGACCTTGTGGCGCATCGTGAGTATAGAATTCACTGAAGAACTGCCTCCATCGCAACAGACGCTCATCTGCTGATCGCACAGAAGACCCATCCGTATTCCTGATGGAATCGCTCATGGGTTTGGTCTTCTTTCTGAGACGGTTGAGTGTGCTGTACAATGTGCGATAGTCATTCCTTCCAACTGCCTCCTCCACTTCGTCTGCTACCTTATTCCAGTACGACTACCGCTCTTCCTTCAACTTTCGACGAAGCTCCTGACACAATCGCCGATACCGTCCGAAGTCCGTTAGTTTCACTCGCTTCCGTTCGTCCACGAGACGGAGAGAATCGTCCGATATCCAAGGCTTCGTTCGCCGGCGAATAACAGGGCAGAGAGGCTCTGCGCATTCGAGAGCGACTTCAACTGTCTGCTTCTCGTGCTCGTCCACAGACAAGGCATCTTCCAGAACCGCGAACCGATTCGACAGCGCGAGTTGAAATGTTTCTTTTGTTCCTGGCGCCATCAAGTGTGACCAGTCTAGTTTCTTTCTAGGGGGCTCCTCACGCCTAGGTCGTCGTAAGCGAAGCTGCATTACTGCACGCAAGAGATATTGGTCGGATCCACAATCAGGCCCTCTCATGGCTCGAACATCTTTCAGTGATGATCTAAAACGTGAGTTTATCAGCACGTAGTCCAAGGTGGCCACATCTCGTCCAGTTGGATTCCTCCATGTTAACTGATGCTTCCTGGGGTGCCGGAATTGACTGTTACCGATGGCAAGCTCGTTGAACGCAGCGAACGAAAGTAGGCGTAGTCCATTATCGCTTATTTCGCCCACGCTGAACCTGCCCAACACTCCTTCCCAGCCTGTTCTGTCAATACCGACTCTTGCGTTGAAATCACCCGCTACAATGGTGACATCGGTTTTCGGGATAGTATTCAGCACGTCCTGGAGTTGGGTGTAGAACTCGTCCTTGTCAACGTCAGAACTTGACTCCGTTGGTGCATAGATGGACACGACATGGGTCTTGATTGTTCCGCCTAAAACAAGAACAGCGATCCTGCCAGAAATCGGCTCGAATGAAACAACGCTTCCAGCTGCGCGACTGCCTAGCATAAATCCAACACCATTGCGATGTCCGTCCTCACCGGAATAGTACAGCACCATCTTTTCGCCACTCTCCGGCACCTGAATGGGCACCGTTCCACATCCGCTCATCCTCAGCTCGGAAAGTGCAGCAATCGATATGTTGGACCTTGACAACTCTCTTGCTATTATCTCTTTCTGACCGACGCAGTGTCCCGTTCGCACATCCCATGCTCCAATCCTCAGCTCCTTCTTAGGTGTCACCAGTCGTCCTCCATTTTGGCCAGTAGTATTCTTCTCACCAACACCCTGTATCCCTAGTGTTGGCGCATCGGCTGCCCCGGATGCGGTAGCTTCTTCGTTGTTTCCTAAGAGACTTTCCATGGTTACCACCTAAGTTTTCCAGCCCGTCGGTAGTACGGGAGAGGGGCCAACCCTCCTCCTTTCTCATCCGGGCTTGGGACCGGCAATGGCGGAGTTAGTCCCCTTCAACCACCCATGACACATTTTCTCGTTTTTAGACCCCATTTTCCAGAGTAAGCGTCGCCCAGTGGAAGGTGCGCCCCACGAATAATCATGACATGCAACACGAATACAAACTAGACTAGTTTATCCGAATCAGCGATCATAACAACCGAATCGCGAATCGGCCTGGAGTCGCAGAGTCTGGAGGTACGGACGAGGTGGGTTGGCAGGGGGGCAGAGCCCACGAACCGCCAGCCGGCTCGTGGGACGTTGATGGCTTCTCTCCTCCAGGTTTCGATGCGGACGACCGCGGCGACAGCACGCCTCTGAATGACTCAGCTTAATACCAATCTTACAGTCCAACAAAGCTCTACCCTTACACCTTACACCAGCCACCCAGCATCCTACCCCGTTCTGCCTGCCTGGGATTACACAATTCTCTTCCACCTTTCCATAATTGTGTTCAGTTCCCCCTTTCAAGAGATATCCACGGAATTTTCGACCCTCAAAGGTACCACCTCGCGAAGGTCTCACCAGCGACCTCTGCCAAGTGCCATGTTTAGAGGACCCTCTCGCCCGCTCCAGACGTCCTCTGCCGCGATCGTCTCACCATTTCAGACTCGCCTAAAGACAGCTCTGTAAACGCCCCTCACTTCCCCTCAGCGCCCCTCCACAAGAAAGATACGCCCTCCGCAAATACAATCCTCGTCACACATTGCACGGAAGCGCTCCCAAGATCGCTCTCCGTAGAGCACCCCCAACAACTTCATTCCTCGAAACTGGGCCCGAATACCTTTAGAAGAACGCCTTATCCGAATTTTAAGCCAATTCGCATCCATCTCGACAGTCGCCATCTTCAATGTCGCTTACCACTTTTGTATTCCGCCTTCAAAATGTTATCCTCCGCAGCGTGTAAAACATTCAGCCTTTTTGGACCACATCCTTCGTGATATCAGATCAGTCATAACTTCACTGATTCTCTAGCCCACGACATCACTGTGATGCCATTTTTGACCAAACTTAACCCAGTTTTCGCAGCACCACTGTGCTCAGAATCTAGCGAAACTCTTACTTTAAAGTCCAGAATCTACATTAAAAAAGATAACTTCTCAGGAACATCAGTGCAGTCTGTAGTCAGCATTGGTTTTACATAATCTTCCAATTTCACTCGTTCAACTACTCCGCCAACGCGTAGCTACATGCCTCACACGGAAACAGATATGCCCAGGGTTTCAGAGGCATCTAGTCTGATTTTACACGAGAATTTACGTAAGTTACGGAAAGTTTATCCTCAGTTGGTGAATTTTTAGCTACAGCGCCGGCATATTCTACGATTAGTCTCGTTGCAGCATTCGGTCAATCGACCCACCCAGTGTTGATCCGTACTAGAAAGGCGATCCACGCTGCGATTGAGCATTTCGTTTCATCCCCACGGCCTGCAGCATCCCAGCGGTCAAAATCATCCCTAGCAAGGTCTTTCAGAGAGCGACACGGGGTCACCCTCCACGACCACCCACAGAGTATCAAGTTATCCGTGGGCTGACTGGGCCAGCACTGCTCGAACCGCATCGCTGCGTTCCGCGTAGCCAACGCGGGTTTGAGTTTGCATTTCAACGCAGGCTGTCGCTAAATCCGTAGATTCTCGCTACAAAATTATAGCGAGAATATACGGGTTTAGCGTCAGAGAGATCAATATTTCGATTTTAGCCTTCGTTTTCACGTAGAATATGCGCAGAATTTGCACCCTTGTAGCCTCGACACAAGAACATTCGGTTTTTATCTATCGTAGCCAAAACCCGTAGTTTACCGCTACATAGAATGGGGCGGCGTCTCAGGCCGCGCCCTCGGAGGCATCTAGCTACGCGTTGGCAGAGTATGCAAAAACTCGCGTTGTGCGCCGCCGAACACCATTTCGCGGCTTGTTTAGTAGTCAAAAAGTGTCGACCTCCAATATTTGAGCTCTGCCAGCACTTTAGCCTATAGGTGTGAGGAAACACAAGGACGATACTCCTTAGAAGACCATGCTTTCTCTTTGTTGTGGCTTTCTCCTTTCTAATTGACAGTTTTTGAGTGTAGTTGAGAGCTGCGAAATCGTCACTAATCATTACTTTCCTTCAGGCTCCGCCCATACGTGGGGAGAACGCTCGCTCCCGCTCTCCAGGGGCCGTATGCATATCGCTCCCGGCGGGAGAGAATGGGAGTCTTCGTCTCCACGCGGGGGTTTCCCGGAGAGGAGAACGTGGGAAGCCCCGCGATGCATAGTGAGGGACCCCCTCGCTCTCCTCTCCGGGAGACTCCCCGCTCCGATGAAATTTCTTGACGTCGAATTAAATGTTGTGTGCGATTACGGCGTGTTGGATTCGCGCCCTCTATTTTTTCAAGATTTCTATACAGCTTCTTTGTTCTTTGATCCGCATCGACTTAACACAGAAATTCGAGGAGGAAAGATCACGATAAAATAAAAATGCATTTCGTCTTCTTCATCGTATTCTTGTACTCTTTCATTGCTAAGAAGAATTGTATTTTCTGAATATATTTTTATAGTTCATGGAGTTAGCGATGAACGAAGTTCAGAACTATTGATTTTCGGTTCTGTTTTTTTTTTGGAAAAAAGCCGTCGCGTCTATTGGTGGAGGAATCGAAGGCGAATACTCAGCGGATGTCGCGATCAACCCACTAAACACAATTTTTCAATGCGGTTTCTCTTGAATTCCGACTACAAAAAACATTCCAATCTGTTGAAATAGCAAAAAAAAAAGCGGAAAGACAAACTTAGAAAAATAAATTTTTGGAACAAAAATGAAGTGTGGGAAATTACAGGAAAATTAGAATTTTTTTTCGCAGAAAATTGTAAAATAGCTGCATTTATGAAAAAGAAAATCATTTTTTCTAAAATGGAGAATATTATCCGTAAAACTGCACCCTATAGAAAAAATATGCTAAAGAATGCTGAAATTCTCCATCTCCCCCTTAGTCCGGAGTAAGGGACGTTAGGGGCCCCCGCAGGTGGGATGGGGCCACCCGCCGGGGGCCCTCGAAACATTATGCATTACGGAACCCCGCCGGGTGCCCCTCCCCCGTGGCGGGGGTCTAACATCCCCCGTCGGGGGCGATATGCATACGGCCACAGCGTTCTTCAGCGCTCCCAAACGCTGATGTGTGCCCGATATCATGAGAGACAGCGGCAGTCATTTCCTGCCACGTGCTGATTCGATTGTTAACGCTTGACCTGTTGATCAATCACTCGACTCGACTCATTGGCAGCTAATTAACCATGGTTTGTGACAGCCGTAGTGGGTCTAAGGGACATGAGAGCATTAGCTTCGAACAAGGTTCAAAACTTTGTGCCTTATGAATGAAGCTATAAGGATAGAACTTATTGCATCTCTTTCGAAGAAGGCGTGAGCAAGCGAGGTTGGGCGTTAGCGAGCGAGAGCGGGCGTGAGCGCGCAAGAGCGAGCGTAAGGGCGCACGAGCGCCTAGCAAATCGTGTGCCTTCGATGGCTATAGATTTTGCCACATCGCTCGCTTCCGCAACGTATTGATCTGCCTTAAGGCTAAAGTGCTGGCAGAGCTCAAACACTGGAGGTCGCCGCTTTTTGATTACTAAACAAGCCGCGAAAGGGTGTTCGGCGGCGCACAACGCGAGTTTTTGCATAGCTGAGCGACTGAAATCAGAACATTATGTAAAACCAATGCTGACTACATACTGCAAAGATGTTCATGAGAAGTTATCACTTTTGATGTAGAGTCGGGACTTCAAATAAAGGGTTTCGCTAGATTCTAAGCACAGTGGTGCTGCGAAAACTGGGTTAAGTTTGGTCAAAAATGGCATCACAGTGATGTCGTGGGCTAGAGAATGAGTAAAGTTATGACTGATCTTTGTGTATCGTCCTTGTGTTTCCTCACACTAAATGAGTAAAGTGCTGGCAGAGCTCAAACATTGGAGGTCGCCACTTTTTGACTACTAAACAAGCCGCGAAAGGGTGTTCGGCGGCGCACAACGCGAGTTTTTGCATACTCTGCCAACGCGTAGCTAGATGCCTCCGAGGGCGCGGCCTGAAACGCCGCCCCATTCCATGTAGCGGTAAACTACGGGTTTTGGCTACGATGGCTAAATCCCGAATATTCTTGTGTCGAGGCTACAAGCGTGCAAATTCTGCGCGTATTCTACGTGAAAACGAAGGCTAAAATCGAAACATTGATCTCTCTGACGCTAAACCCGTATATTCTCGCTATAATTTTGTAGCGAGAATTTACGGATTTAGCGACAGCCTGTGATGAAATGCAATTTCAAACCCGCGTTTGCTACTCGGAACGCAGGGATACGGTTCGAACAGTGTTGGCCCAGTCAACCCACGGTTAACTTGACACTCTGTGGGTGGTGGTGGAGGGTGACCCCGTGTCGCTCTCTGGAAGACCTTGCTAGGGATGATTTTGACCGCTGGGATGCTGCAGGCCGTGGGTAAGAAACGAAACGCTCAATGGCAGCGTGGATCGCCTTTCTAGTACGGATCAACACTGGGTGGGTCGATTGACCGAGTGCTGCAACGAGAATAAGCATAGAATATGCGGGCGCGGTAGCTAAAATTTTACCAACTGAGGCTAAACTTTCCGTAACTTCGAAACCCTGGGCATATCTGGTTTCCGTGTGAGGCATCTAGCTACGCGTTGGCGGAGTAGTTGAGCAAGTGAAATTGGAAGATTATGTAAAACCAATGCTGACTACATGCTGCACTGATGTTCCTGAGAAGTTATCACTTTTAATGTAGATTCAGGACTTCAAAGTAAGGGTTGCGCTATATTCTGAGCAGAGTGGTGCTGCGAACACTGGGTTAAGTTTGGTCAAAAATGGCATCACAGTGATGTCGTGGGCTAGAGAATCAGTGAAGTTATGACTGATCTGATATCACGAAGGATGTAGTCCAAAAAGACCGAATGTTTTACACGCTGCGGAGGATAACTTTTTGAAGGCGGAATACAAAAGTGGTAAACGACATTGAAGATGGCGACTTTTTAGATGGATGCGAAATGGCCTGAAAAGGTGTTCGAGCCCAGTTCCAAGGGATGAAGTTGTTGGTGTGCTCTACGGAGAGTGATCTTGGGAGCGCTTCCGTGCAATGTGTGACGAGGAGTGTATTTGCGGGGGGCGTATTTCTTTTGTGGAGGGGCGCTGAGGGGAAGTGAGGGCCGTTTCCAGAATGGTTTTTGAGGGAGCCTGCGACAGTGAGACTATTGCGGCTGAGGACGTCTAGAACGGGCGAGAGGGTCCTCTGAACATGGGCCTTGGCAAAGGTCGCTGGTGAGAACTTCAGAGTCGGAAACTTTTGAGTTTCGGAGAAAATGCGATGTTTAATCAGAATGCAGGACGGAACTTGGTAATCGAAACGTAGCCCAGAGTTCAAAAAAGGCCTAGCAATTTGTAATTTGTCACTCGGCTGAGGACTGAAAAGTGGAAGGTTAAAAACGGGTAAATCACTAAATGCAGCTATCAAAGCTGTTACGGTACAGAAAAATATGGATAGAAGCGTCTTTAGCTCTTCAAGTGTTTGTTTACAAGTAGAGTCATCACACTTCACCTGATTTGCTTACCTCGAACTTCATCAAGGCGAATACAATTGTAATAACGCTGAGAACGAAGAAAATTTCGTAACGAACGGCTGAAATCTCGAGGTTTTCCAAAAACATCTATCTAAATTCGCGGCGGTAGTCGGATGGTTGTCAGCGCTCGGATGCTCCGTGAGGAGATGAGTTCATTGAATACTTCATAAACCCTAGCAGGCATATTTTACAAAAGTTATAATTCTTTGAAGAATTGGGGTCATAGCGGTCCAGTCATTGTGGGCTCTGTGAAAGTGCGTATAAAAATGTCCCCACAGAATGAACTGCGTAATCCTAGTTGGATCACATTCGAGAGCTTCCTAAGTTTCATTTCACACATCCGTCATGGCATGTTTTGCACTGGAAAATCCAAAACATTAAAAAAATTAGGCTGAAATTATGTTTTTTTTTTAAATAAGGGCTGACAATTTTTGTAAAAGTCTATACTGCTGAATACCGTCAGAATCCTCTCTTTGAGGGTGATCCAAAAATACTTTCAAAATTGATTTTGAACCACTCTGAAGCAAGTTATGACGAAGCGGCGCTTTGTGATCGCAAAAAACGCAGCAAAACGCCGTTTTTGCAAGAAATAGTACTGAAAAAAATAGCGCGGTACTGTAACAAACTGATCTCACACCCAAGTTTGGCATTTCAGTTAGCTAATGAAAGCAATTTTGAAGCCAATTCTATCAAGTGTAAGCGAACGCAGCTCTAGAAAATACTAACTTTGACAGGCTCTAACTTGTTTCTCAAACAACATAATCTGATTTCAAATTCGGAGACAGCAATCCAGAGTTGATCACAGAACATCGATCACCTTTCCGATCCACGTCAGGATCCCTAGCCAGGGGAGCAATAGTAAGAAACATCTCAAACTCACTTCTTTTCCTAAAGCACCTGAGTACAGGACTACACATTCTTTTTTTGCAAAAAAGGCGTTTCGCTGCGTTTCTTTGCGCTCAAAAAGCGCCGCATCGCTATTACTCACTTCAAAATTGACAAGATGAGTTTTTTCAGACAGCTCCCGTGTCCTTCTTAGTGAGGCAACTGCAAAGGTACGCGCAGGGAGTTTTTGGCCCTGGTATTTTGCTGAACATGTGTATTTCGGTCTAAAATTCACATCGACTACAGGCCAAGACATTTCTGCAGTCATCACCGTCTGATCAGTCCATAATGGGGAATCAAGTGGTGCAAATATGCAATTTTCGATTAACCTCTGTAGTTGAATCTATCATTTTACGCGATCGTAAAGGACTCAATAAAAGCAATCCAGAAATGAGTTTAAAACTCAAATCGGACCACTTTGAAGCAAATTATGGCGATCCGGCGCTCTATGAGCCCAAGAACACCGCAAAACGCATTCTTTCCCAAAAAAATGCGCGGTACTGTAGCTGAAAACTGTATCAACGCGAATTCTCTCTACTTCACGAATATACGCATTTTAGCCTAAGCTTCGCCCAGGAAAGTTGGTTGAGGCGATGGGTTAGGATTACTCTGAGTTTTGGCCGAGAAATAGCCGAGAAATGGGACAACAGGAGCCCATGCTAATGACATCAGGGCTGGGGATTTCCAAATTTATGGCATGAACGATCTAACCACTAATTATTGGTTTTTGAAGTTTTTGAAGACTTGAGAAACACTCTAATAAGACGAGAAAATGCTGAATTTTCACCTTCTTATATCTAGGACGCCTTGAACAGGGTACGGCGCGAGGTGTGGATATCCACAAGGGGGCCAGGGGGGCGTTGCAAGAGCATTCCCATGGCAAAACGCGTCCATGGAATCGTAGCCACGGCCACGTTTGAGCAATTGTCAGTTATATTTCGCATCATGGAAAGCAAATTTGTTCATAGGAAGGTTGTTTTTCCTCCCACAACGTCGCGGGAACGTTCTTGGAACGCACCCCTGTGGTGCGTTCCAATAACATTCCCATGGCAAAAGTTTTCCATGGAAACGTAGGAACGGCGACGTGGAAGCAATGAGCAGTTACAATTCGTGGCCATGGGAAACAAGTTCGGTCATGGAAAGGCTATTTGCCCTCCCACGGCATCATGGAGACATTCTTGGAACGCACCCCTGAGCTGCGCAGTTGTAGACCGAGGGAGGGTCTCAGCTCCGCCGGAACACTAAGTGGGGACCATTCTGAATGGGGGTAAACGTACAATTGGCATTGTCCACACTTCGTGCCGTACCCTGACCTTGAATATTGTTCATTGTAGCTACAACCGATTACTGCTCAGGTGAAAGTAGTTGTATACGTCGCCAACGTGTCCCAAATAGGTCGAAAACCCAAAGGTTGTTTTAAATAAAAATTGTTGAGAGCTTGGGTAAATCATGATATTCTCGAGAAATGCTGCGAAATTCTGGACATTTTCTCACCAACTAGAGAATTTGTCGGTTTTTCTGAAAATTTTTGAAAAATTCTGAGCAGATCATCGTATTTAGGTTTTAACCTTTAACAATTTTTCGATGAGTTTTGCATGTCGTCAACTGGCAACAGAGCTTCAAAGAATATAATATGTGCAGCGCTTAAGCAGCCGTCGAACGCTGAGCTGGAATTCTAGTGAAGGACTGGGAAGGACCCAAAAAGAAGTGAGCAAGACTGAATAGGAACTGGATAAGACTCCGCTCTCGTCGCGCAGGACAAAGTGTCAAGCGGGCACGGTTCTGCACGAAGTGCTCTCTGACAATTTTCCGTTTGTTTTGCACAAAGGGCATCAGGCACGGGCCAGCATAAAATGCGCAGGACATCGCGCAGTGCGGGCACAACACTACCAAAAGTGTGCAGGACATTGTGCAGAGGATGCGCGGCTCTGCATAAAGTGAGCAGCATATACGGGATGTACCTCACATTTAGGTAATTGAACCGGCGATAATCTCGTTTTACCACATATGACAGTGTATCGCAGTCGAAGCGAGTTCAACGATGCATCCACGCGAGGATGCATCGGTGAACTCCTAACGTCTAATCTATCGCGCAACTACTGCGGTACTATCGCGGTGAAGGCGCGGCGTTATCGGGCTCAATACAGTGCTGCAGAATCGTCTTGGCACAGTGATGAACACGGATACGTCGCGGTACTGTGGCGGAGCTCTCGCGGCAAAGTTGATGGTCGAGACACAATCTCTGTACCGCCACAGCACTGGACTCATTGTCAGTACGTTGTAGGCAAGGCTCCAAAAGTCCCACGAAAGTGGTCAAGTAGAGAAAGCGGAAATCGGGTAGAGAGCTGGGGTAAGCATTGCTCTGAAGTTGTTATGTAGGACATCGTGCATAGTGGGCAAGGCTATACAATGAGTGTGGAAGATGTCGTCGGTAGTGGTAACTGATTTGAATTGTCAAGCTGTTCTTCTCTGGATATCGCATTCGCAACTTCTGTGGGGAGTGGTGGACTCTGGTTCCATCTGAGTATTGGTGAGTCGAACCTAGCGCATCCGCCACCTGTAACCAAGACTTTGACGCTGCCGTCTTACAATATACATATGAGCTCAGGCAGAACTAGTTGAAGAGGAGATGTCGATAATTCGTAGAGGATCAAGGTCGCCTTTGATATTAGTACTATGCTCAGAGTTAACTAATTGAAAGGTTTAAAATGCGCTCCATCTCGTCGAATGCCCATCCGCCTTTTCTAGGCCGGTTCTGGAAGGTGACTCCAAGTCGCCTTTGAAAGATCCCTCAGAGACCAAAGGATAACATTTAGCAGCTGAGGGGATGGTCCCATGGCTTGGGGGGGGTTGGTCCCGCACCGGGACACCTTGGGAGGTTCATGTCCCAGATGCCGTCGGCAGCTGGGATAACCTCCCTTGACCGGTTCCGCGTAGGGACGCACCCCTTTAGTTAGACCTTCCCAGAACCCTTCAGTTATACCGAAAAAAAGTTCTCGAGAACTAATCGAGAACTCTCGAGAATTAGACAGGAATTTATTCTGGTTTTGTACGATTTCAGCGGCCGGATATTTATGATACGTTACGTTCTCTGTCCTTATCGGACAAAGAACGTCACAGCCGATGTTACGTTCCCTGTCCTTATCTGCCAGAGAACGTCACAACAGCAGGTGCGTATTTTTGTTCATAAGGCTACCTAGTTGTATCATAATTCTTAAATAACTTCAGCTTCCGAGGTGAAAACAGGACTAGACGCAAAATACCGTGCGGTACCGATTGCCACAAAGCCATAAAACTTTTCTCAACATTCATTTGAGAGTTTGAGTCAGTCGGTCTGACATAGAAAAGCAACTGATATCATTATTCCATGCCCTAGTGGCAACTTGTGCCGCTCAATATTTGGAGTTTACTGAAAACAGGAGTAAGGCAAGGAGCTGTATCAGGACCTTTTCTATTCAACTTCGCCGTTGATGACATCATTCGTAGAGTTGCAGAACAGTTTCCTGCGGATGTAATCCTAACACCATCAGGACGCTCCCATGTTGACCTGGAGTACGCCGACGACATTGTGTTATTCGCTGAAAACAACGCAAAACTGCAAAGGATTGTGAGCCTTGTTTCGAAGTATGCAGCAGCCTATGGACTTCGCCTTCGTCCCGACAAATGCAAGCAGTTTTGAGTCTCCCACAAGGGACGGTTCCCCCGGGGGAGGAGACGTCCTGAAATAAGTTCTCTGGAGAGTTGTGGGGGATGGATAGGGTTACAATAATATATGTTCGGTTTTCCATACGGACTTTCCATATTCCCATTCTCCAGAAAAAAAGAAAAAATCAAAAAAAAGGATAACTATGGGGAACGCTAAACTACGAAGGCATGCTGGATTGCGGGTTCGATTTCCGCAATGCATCTTCGGAAAAAATTGTTTTGCATTTATTCGATTGTTTACCCACGAGTCTTCTCATTCACAATTTAACTTGCTTTCTCCAATCCTACTGGATTTACAATTTCTATCGCATGAATCCCTCTAGTATACTAGCATTCCCTCACCTTATTCAAAGATTATCCTTATCACCTTCTTGTGCTAGCATTTCGGGTTCATTGAGAATTATTGTAATGTGAGCATCCTGCAACTTTGTATTACTTTGTTTGAGCAAAGGAGAACACTTTTTCCGAAGACATAAAAGTCGTCTGCAAATCATCGTAGAAAAAAAGCATTTTCGTTTTCAGAAGGCGGCAATCGGTTGCCCCATACATATGCTGACTCTTCATCGAAAACTACTAAACTTGGCTCAATCATGCAGAAAATTTTTTCCGATTATCGAGGGTGAGTGGGTGGTACATGGTGAAAAAAAAGTCGAAAAAAATTCCCCATATTGATCTAAATAAAACAGGTTGAGGTAGATGGGTGTTAGACGCAGTAGCCAGCCAATATTCGCTTCTGAAAAACCGAAAGCACAGCCATGGTAGCAGCCTGAAGAGAATGCGCCCGCAAATTTTCCATGTTTTTCCCATTATCCGCCCTACCGGAAGTTCCATAGTGAAAACCCAACATACAGCAATGTTACTCTACCCATCCTCCACAACTTTGAGAAGAACTTTTTTCATGATGTCATTGTCAGAGGCCTTCAACGGGAGTTTGTGTGGACGGACAACGTATCGAATTGTGGTGCGGCGCACCAGATTTGGTTTTAAATCGGCCCGCGCGCAACCCCTTTTTCGAAATCTCAGTTGAGAGTGAACGTAGAGATTAGAGCTAAATTGCATTAAAAAGAGCGCAAAAAGTTGTTATACGTACCCAAAAATGGTTTAGAACGATTAACTGGTTTTCGAGTAAAAATTGAAAGACCGCGCGTTTTTGTTGTTAATCTCCTTTTTTTCAGTCGGAGTTCACGATCTTGTTGGTACACTTAAAATTGAGCTAGAGAGCTCATTTTTGGACAGGAGGCTGGAAATGGATGCAGGTCGCTCCTATCCAATTTGAACTTGATACCTTAACTTTGAAGGGTACCTCAAAATCTTGGGTTTATATACTAAATTAGCCGTGGAGCACGAAAACTTCTTTTTTGTGCTACGGCTGTGGAGACCGGGGTGTGTGGATGAATCTGCAGCCAATCAACACAGGTCGTCGGAGATAAGTACTGAACTTCTCCGAATCCGTACTCTTGACGGGTCATCGATCGATAATCGATATTATCGATTTTCTTTTTGCACAAAATGCGGCTAGGAGTGGTGATTGCTGATGGGATTGGTTTTCTTGGTTGGAGAGTTTTGCTCATCAGTCATTGTCGATAAATACCGATCAATAATATCGATTTTTTCGCCTGTTGCACAAAATACCGCGACGATTTTCATTGTTGGTGGCTCTAAGTCACTTGTTTGGGAAATTCTTCTCATCATACAAGATCACATATTAGTGATCAATAATATCGAGTTCTCACATGTTGCACAAAATGCGGCAATGAGTGGTGTGTTTATGGTTTTGGGTAATAAGTTTCAAAAATTGTACTCATTCGACAATCTCGTTGTTAGATGTTTCATCATTCCGAAATGGAAATCGTTGAGCAAATTGAAGTCAGAAAGGGAACCCTCGGGAAAAATATGTAAAATTTCTAAAAATTTAGCTTCCTGGCAAAAGTAACGATTTGGTAATGATAGAAAAAAGTTTGAAAAATGTCTCGAAATATCTTAAAAAATGATTTGGCGTAAAATAGCCAGGAAAAATAAAAAGCGAGGAAATGAAGTGAAATAACCAAAAATGCGATTTGGTGGTCGATCATTTCACAAGCTTCTCCGTTAAACTTATCAAAACGAAATCAAGCGCGCAACGGAAACATTAAGCCATTTTCGAAAGCTGTAATAAGGGAATCAGCATAGGTCAAGCTAGGTTAACGCAAGGCTCCATTCCATATCGTGTTTGATTTCGTTTTGATAAGTTCAACGGAGAAGCTTGTGAAATGATCGACCACCAAATCGCATTTTTGGTTATTTCACTTCAATCCCTCGCTTTTTTATTTTTCCTGGCTATTTTACGCCAAATCATTTTTTAAGATGTTTCAACACATTTTTGAAACTTTTTTCTATCACTACCAAATCGTTACTTTTGCCAGGAAGCTAAATTTTCAGAAATTGGTGGATGCTTTCTGTTATTTGGGCTGTTTGCTGAAGAACGATGGTAGGTATGCAGCGGATATTCAACAACGATGTGCGAAAGCTAACTTTGGCATGGATCGTGAAGAGACTTCGCGTTCACTGTCGAAGGTTGGCGCAAACTCGGTGCACCTATGTTATAGCGGTTGGCACCGAGTTTGTGCCAACCTTCAACAGGGCACGCGAAAGCTCTTCACGATCCATGCCGACGTTACATCTGAATTTATTTCTATAACCAAGTGTTTGTGGTCTACCCCCATAGCGAAGGAAGTCATGTTGCGCGACTATTTAAAGTGTGCCCGAATGAGAATGGCGGCCCACGCGGCCGGCGTGCTTGGCAGGCGGCCGTCGCTTGTGCCGCTCTCGGACGAGTGTTGGATTCCAACGACGGCCATCCCCTCTCCCACCGTCTGCAGAGCTGACTGATCGGCGCAGTGCTTGCTGCCAGCCTGTGCCGGCCCCTTTCGTAGTCGATGGCGGTTGGGACTTTTCGCATGCTCGTCCGAGAGCGGCGAACGCGACGGCCGCCTGCCAAGCACGCCGGCCGCCATTCTCATTCGGACGCACCTAATCCGCTATTTGCCCTATCATGCTGTACGGATTGGAGACGTGGGCAGAACCGAAGACACAGATGGAAAGGTTGGATTGCACGGAGCGGAAGCTGTTTAGACGTTTGCTTGGATATTCCCAGCTGCGGATGTGCCACAACGAAGATCTCTACGATGAAATCGACGCCTTGCATCAACGCTAGACGCGAGGGAGGTGCCTACATCTTCCAACGCCATCTCAAGCGGCAATGGAACTCCTTTGTTGTTTCGGGCATATTTTAAGACCGCCAGATCGTCTTGTTCTATACGCTCTAAGGATGCTGTCGAGTCCTGTCTGGGAATGGCCGCCTGGACGTATGCGAAAGTTCAGGACGAATGTGGTGAAGCACGGTTCGAAATCACTCGGCATTGAAAGGCAATTCGGGCGCGATCTCTTACTTTGCGGGAAGTGGAATAGTGACCAGTGGATGGATTGCGTTCAAAATGTCGCTGACAACCGTGACAAATGGACACGGCTGACTACTAGGACGGGGTGAAGATGAGGAAGGACCGCGTCAGGCGAAAGTAAATCGAATAAAGGCAGCGTTCACGATGATCATCCTCGTTGACTTTCCGCAGTGAATTGATAGGCGAGAAGGATCCTAGGCTCCTAGTGTCGAAAGAACTGTAGAAAACGAGGCAGGAGCGGCAAAATAATCGACTGCAAACCAGCGTTTTGGTGTCACAGACAAACCCCGTGCTCCAGATCCGTCTCCTCGAAATGAGCAAATGAAGACTCAGATTTCTGAAAGTTGGGCTCCGCAGAAAAGGTCAAGGATTTGGCATTGCTCCTAAATGTTGTGAAATTGTTTTATTGGATTTGGCTCTCAACTTGATTTTTCAAATGTAGTGAAATTGTCGAATTGATTTGGCTGTGATGATACTATATGCAGATAACATAATCATTAAATCTAGTGAAATTGTTGCAAACGGATTTGGCAGGAGCTCTATCAATTATCACAGTCAAATCACGCGTCAGAAGGGGTTTTCCTTGAAGCGCATATTGAATCGAATGAGAACAGGAATAAACCTAGCAGCAAAAACGTTTCTATACAATGCGAACCGTGAAAGCGTTGAGGACACGAAGACATAGAGTCAGTAGCGAGTAAATTGCGTTAGATTTCGTTTTCATGATTTTTATCTCATCGGTGAGGGAAGGTCTGGTACCTTATTGTTAGTGGGAGCTACACTGAAAGGGCAGAATAGCATTCGGAAACCTTAATTCTAGCCCATAAGGCCACGTTTCGTTCAGCATTGTTGACTGAGGATTATTTTTTTTTCTTTTTGTCTTCATTCGCTCGCCAGAGGACCTTCTGACGCGTGATTTGACTGTGATAATTGATAGAGCTCCTGCCAAATCCGTTTGCAACAATTTCACTAGATTTAATGATTATGTTATCTGCATATAGTATCATCACAGCCAAATCAATTCGACAATTTCACTACATTTGAAAAATCAAGTTGAGAGCCAAATCCAATAAAACAATTTCACAACATTTAGGAGCAATGCCAAATCCTTGACCTTTTCTGCGGAGCCCAACTTTCAGAAATTTCACAACTTTTTACAAGGGTTTCCCTTCTACAATATCGTCGAGCTCCAGAAGTCAAGTTGTTTTTTTTTCGAAAACATAGTGGTAGAAATGAAGAAACAACCGCTCCGCTGCTAAGACTGCAAGATAATTGTTGCAACGCGGCTTCCTACAAATAGATGCAAGGCATATACTTTTTGAATTTAAAAGTCGAAAAATGAAGAAATGAGTTTCAAAATGACCCAATTGTACAGGTTCTAGGCACTCTTCTAGACGGGGGGGGGGCACGCACCACTCAAGACAGAAATGAAATGAACGGCCCATTGGTGAGGCTACCAGTCGAAGTATTTCCGTAGAGCTCTAATAAAAACAATGATTGATAGCGCAGTATAAGGCCTCTTTTATCAGAGTTTTCCATCATTTCTATGAGTTTTCTGCGTAGCTTGGCCCTCTAGTGAAAGAAAATGTTGAAGGGGCCCATGAAAAACCTTTCATTTGTAAAGAAAAGTCAATCGGAACACATTGTAAATACGAATTTGAATTTCGCGCCAAAATCATTTTCGGAGTTTTTCTGCATGTGGAGTTCGTGCCGTAACCAATTTTTCCTGTTATCTTACTGTCGCACCAACATTCTAGGAAAAAGGGCTAGATGACTGGTGAGAATTGGTGGCGGATATTAACCTCATCGTCCAACGTTTTTGACTCGCCAAAGTTTACCAGTGTGGTCTACCGGGCTCAATCATGAAATTGAGCCTGAAAAATGGAAATTGATTTCCAGCGCGAACGATAGTTAAGTGCGCCAGAAGAGGACTACCGTAATCTCAGGATTGATGTTATTCGGCTCTCGTAAACAAATTTGATGATACCCAATTGGTCAATGATAAAGTATAAAAGAAGTGAAGAGCGGTGTGTCTTGATTCACACACCGTCCTTCTCTAGGGGTCAGCAGTTGAGGATCTGCCTGGACTAAAAAGCAGGGAAACATCACCACCTGTAGGGAAGATGAAGCGAAATCGGAGTCAGAACTTAGAAAATTTTAGAGCCAACTCGAGTGAGATTACGGTAGCCCTGTTCTGGCGGACTTAACTATCGTTCTTGTAGATTCGGAGGCCTGGCTTGCATACGGTGTCCTGAACATTGAACTGAGGTCCTGCACACCCCTACTGAGATCCAGCACACATTCCATGAAGTCCTGCTCATCCTTACAGGGGTCTTGCACACGTTTCATGATGTCCTGCACACTCCTACTGATGTCCTGCACACATTCCACGAAGTTCTGATCATCCTTACAGGGGTCTTGCACACGTTTCATGATGTCCTGCACACTCCTACTAAGGTCCTGCACACATTCCATGATGTCCTGCACACCCCTATTGGGGTCCTGCACACGCTTCATGATGTCCTGCACACTCCTACTGATGTCCTGCACACATTCCACGAAGTTCTGATCATCCTTACAGGGTCTTGCACACGTTTCATGATGTCCTGCACACTCCTACTAAGGTCCTGCACACATTCCATGATGTCCTGCACACCCCTATTGGGGTCCTGCACACGTTCCATGATGTCCTGTGTAATTTTACTAAGGCCCTACACACATTCCATAACGTCCTGCTCAACCCTACTGGGGTCCTGCACACGCTTCATGATGTCCTGCACACTCCTACTGATGTCCTGCACACATTCCATGAAGTCCTGCTCATCCTTACAGGGGTCTTGCACATGTTTCATGATGTCCTGCACACTCCTACTAAGGTCCTGCACACATTCTACGACGTCCTGCACACCCCTACTGGGGTCCTGCACAGGTCCCATGATGTCCTGCACACTCCTACTGATGTTCTGCACACATTCTACGATGTCCTGCACACCCCTACTGGGGTCCTACACAGGTTCCATGATGTCCTGCACACTTCTACTGGGGTCCTGCACAGGTCCCATGATGTCCTGCACACTCCTACCAAGGTCCTGCACACTCCTACTGAGGTCCTGCACACATTCTACGACGTCCTGCACACCCCTACTGGGGTCCTGCACACGTTCCATGATATCCTGCGCACTCCTACTGAGGTCCTGTACAGGTCCCATAATGTCATGCACACTCCTACTGAGGTCCTGCACACCCCTACTGGGGTCCTGCACAGGTCCCATGATGTCCTGCACACTCCTACTAAGGTCCTGCACACTCCCACTGAGGTCCTGCACACATTCTACGACGTCCTGCACACCCTTACTGGGGTCCTGCACAGGTCCCATGATGTCCTGCACACTCCTTCTAAGGTCCTGCACACTCCTACTGAGGTCCTGCACACATTCTACGGCGTCCTGCACACCCCTACTGAGATCCAGCACACATTCCATGAAGTCCTGCTCATCCTTACAGGGGTCTTGCACACGTTTCATGATGTCCTGCACACTCCTACTGATGTCCTGCACACATTCCACGAAGTTCTGATCATCCTTACAGGGTCTTGCACGCGTTTCATGATGTCCTGCACACTCCTACTAAGGTCCTGCACACATTCCATGATGTCCTGCACACCCCTATTGGGGTCCTGCACACGTTCCATGATGTCCTGTGTAATTTTACTAAGGTCCTACACACATTCCATGACGTCCTGCTCAACCCTACTGGGGTCCTGCACACGCTTCATGATGTCCTGCACACTCCTACTGATGTCCTGCACACATTCCATGAAGTCCTGCTCGTCCTTACAGGGGTCTTGCACATGTTTCATGATGCCCTGCACACTCCCACTAAGGTCCTGCACACATTCTACGACGTCCTGCACACCCCTACTGGGGTCCTGCACAGGTCCCATGATGTCCTGCACACTCCTACTGATGTTCTGCGCACATTCTACGATGTCCTGCACACCCCTACTGGGGTCCTACACAGGTTCCATGATGTCCTGCACACTCCTACTGGGGTCCTGCACAGGTCCCATGATGTCCTGCACACTCCTACTAAGGTCCTGCACACTCCTACTGAGGTCCTGCACACATTCTACGACGTCCTGCACACCCCTACTGGGGTCCTGCACACGTTCCATGATATCCTGCGCACTCCTACTGAGGTCCTGTACAGGTCCCATAATGTCATGCACACTCCAACTGAGGTCCTGCACACCCCTACTGGGGTCCTGCACAGGTCCCATGATGTCCTGCACACTCCTACCAAGGTCCTGCACACTCCCACTGAGGTCCTGCACACATTCTACGACGTCCTGCACACCCTTACTGGGGTCCTGCACAGGTCCCAAAATGTCCTGCACACTCCTACTGAGGTCCTGCACACCCCTACTGGGGTCCTGCACAGGTCCCATGATGTCCTGCACACTCCTACTAAGGTCCTGCACACTCCTACTGAGGTCCTGCACACATTCTACGACGTCCTGCACACCCCTACTGGGGTCCTGCACAGGTCCCATGATGTCCTGCACACTCCTACTAAGGTCCTGCACACTCCTACTGAGGTCCTGCACACATTCTACGGCGTCCTGCACACCCCTACTAGGATCCAGCACACATTCCATGAAGTCCTGCTCATCCTTACAGGGTCTTGCACACGTTTCATGATGTCCTGCACACTCCTACTGATGTCCTGCACACATTCCACGAAGTTCTGATCATCCTTACAGGGTCTTGCACACGTTTCATGATGTCCTGCACACACTCCTACTAAGGTCCTGCACACATTCCATGATGTCCTGCACACCCCTATTGGGGTCCTGCACACGCTTCATGATGTCCTGCACACTCCTACTGATGTCCTGCACACATTCCACGAAGTTCTGATCATCCTTACAGGGGTCTTGCACACGTTTCATGATGTCCTGCACACTCCTACTAAGGTCCTGCACACATTCCATGATGTCCTGCACACCCCTATTGGGGTCCTGCACACGTTCTATGATGTCCTGTGTAATTTTACTAAGGTCCTACACACATTCCATGACGTCCTGCTCAACCCTACTGGGGTCCTGCACACGCTTCATGATGTCCTGCACACTCCTACTGATGTCCTGCACACATTCCATGAAGTCCTGCTCATCCTTACAGGGGTCTTGCACATGTTTCATGATGTCCTGCACACTCCCACAAAGGTCCTGCACACATTCTACGACGTCCTGCACACCCCTACTGGGGTCCTGCACAGGTCCCATGATGTCCTGCACACTCCTACTGATGTTCTGCACACATTCTACGATGTCCTGCACACCCCTACTGGGGTCCTACACAGGTTCCATGATGTCCTGCACACTCCTACTGGGGTCCTGCACAGGTCCCATGATGTCCTGCACACTCCTACTAAGGTCCTGCACACTCCTACTGAGGTCCTGCACACATTCTACGACGTCCTGCACACCCCTACTGGGGTCCTGCACACGTTCCATGATATCCTGCGCACTTCCTACTGAGGTCCTGTGCAGGTCCCATAATGTCATGCACACTCCTACTGAGGTCCTGCACACCCTTACTGGGGTCCTGCACAGGTCCCATGATGTCCTGCACACTCCTACTAAGGTCCTGCACACTCCCACTGAGGTCCTGCACACATTCTACGACGTCCTGCACACCCTTACTGGGGTCCTGCACAGGTCCCAAAATGTCCTGCACACTCCTACTGAGGTCCTGCACACCCCTACTGGGGTCCTGCACAGGTCCCATGATGTCCTGCACCCTCCTACTAAGGTCCTGCACACTCCTACTGAGGTCCTGCACACATTCTACGACGTCCTGCACACCCCTACTGGGGTCCTGCACAGGTCCCATGATGTCCTGCACACTCCTACTAAGGTCCTGCACACTCCTACTGAGGTCCTGCACACATTCTACGGCGTCCTGCACACCCCTACTAGGATCCAGCACACATTCCATGAAGTCCTGCTCATCCTTACAGGGGTCTTGCACACGTTTCATGATGTCCTGCACACTCCTACTGATGTCCTGCACACATTCCACGAAGTTCTGATCATCCTTACAGGGGTCTTGCACACGTTTCATGATGTCCTGCACACTCCTACTAAGGTCCTGCACACATTCCATGATGTCCTGCACACCCCTATTGGGGTCCTGCACACGCTTCATGATGTCCTGCACACTCCTACTGATGTCCTGCACACATTCCACGAAGTTCTGATCATCCTTACAGGGGTCTTGCACACGTTTCATGATGTCCTGCACACTCCTACTAAGGTCCTGCACACATTCCATGATGTCCTGCACACCCCTATTGGGGTCCTGCACACGTTCTATGATGTCCTGTGTAATTTTACTAAGGTCCTACACACATTCCATGACGTCCTGCTCAACCCTACTGGGGTCCTGCACACGCTTCATGATGTCCTGCACACTCCTACTGATGTCCTGCACACATTCCATGAAGTCCTGCTCATCCTTACAGGGTCTTGCACATGTTTCATGATGTCCTGCACACTCCCACAAAGGTCCTGCACACATTCTACGACGTCCTGCACACCCTACTGGGGTCCTGCACAGGTCCCATGATGTCCTGCACACTCCTACTGATGTTCTGCACACATTCTACGATGTCCTGCACACCCCTACTGGGGTCCTACACAGGTTCCATGATGTCCTGCACACTCCTACTGGGGTCCTGCACAGGTCCCATGATGTCCTGCACACTCCTACTAAGGTCCTGCACACTCCTACTGAGGTCCTGCACACATTCTACGACGTCCTGCACACCCCTACTGGGGTCCTGCACACGTTCCATGATATCCTGCGCACTCCTACTGAGGTCCTGTACAGGTCCCATAATGTCATGCACACTCCCACTGAGGTCCTGCACACCCCTACTGGGGTCCTGCACAGGTCCCATGATGTCCTGCACACTCCTACTAAGGTCCTGCACACTCCCACTGAGGTCCTGCACACATTCTACGACGTCCTGCACACCCTTACTGGGGTCCTGCACAGGTCCCAAAATGTCCTGCACACTCCTACTGAGGTCCTGCACACCCCTACTGGGGTCCTGCACAGGTCCCATGATGTCCTGCACACTCCTACTAAGGTCCTGCACACTCCTACTGAGGTCCTGCACACATTCTACGACGTCCTGCACACCCCTACTGGGGTCCTGCACAGGTCCCATGATGTCCTGCACACTCCTACTAAGGTCCTGCACACTCCTACTGAGGTCCTGCACACATTCTACCGCGTCCTGCACACCCCTACTAGGATCCAGCACACATTCCATGAAGTCCTGCTCATCCTTACAGGGGTCTTGCACACGTTTCATGATGTCCTGCACACTCCTACTGATGTCCTGCACACATTCCACGAAGTTCTGATCATCCTTACAGGGGTCTTGCACACGTTTCATGATGTCCCGCACACTCCTACTAAGGTCCTGCACACATTCCATGATGTCCTGCACACCCCTATTGGGGTCCTGCACACGCTTCATGATGTCCTGCACACTCCTACTGATGTCCTGCACACATTCCACGAAGTTCTGATCATCCTTACAGGGGTCTTGCACACGTTTCATGATGTCCTGCACACTCCTACTAAGGTCCTGCACACATTCCATGATGTCCTGCACACCCCTATTGGGGTCCTGCACACGTTCTATGATGTCCTGTGTAATTTTACTAAGCTCCTACACACATTCCATGACGTCCTGCTCAACCCTACTGGGGTCCTGCACACGCTTCATGATGTCCTGCACACTCCTACTGATGTCCTGCACACGTTCCATGAAGTGCTGCTGATCCTTCCAGGGGTCTTGCACATGTTTCATGATGTCCTGCACACTCCCACAAAGGTCCTGCACACATTCTACGACGTCCTGCACACCCCTACTGGGGTCCTGCACAGGTCCCATGATGTCCTGCACACTCCTACTGATGTTCTGCACACATTCTACGATGTCCTGCACACCCCTACTGGGGTCCTACACAGGTTCCATGATGTCCTGCACACTCCTACTGGGGTCCTGCACAGGTCCCATGATGTCCTGCACACTCCTACTAAGGTCCTGCACACTCCTACTGAGGTCCTGCACACATTCTACGACGTCCTGCACACACCCCTACTGGGGTCCTGCACACGTTCCATGATATCCTGCGCACTCCTACTGAGGTCCTGTACAGGTCCCATAATGTCATGCACACTCCCACTGAGGTCCTGCACACCCCTACTGGGGTCCTGCACAGGTCCCATGATGTCCTGCACACTCCTACTAAGGTCCTGCACACTCCCACTGAGGTCCTGCACACATTCTACGACGTCCTGCACACCCTTACTGGGGTCCTGCACAGGTCCCAAAATGTCCTGCACACTCCTACTGAGGTCCTGCACACCCCTACTGGGGACCTGCACAGCTCCCATGATGTCCTCCACACTCCCACCAAGGTCCTGCCCACCCCCACTGAGGTCCTGCACATTCTACGACGTCCTGCACACCCCTACTGGGGTCCTGCACAGGTCCCATGATGTCCTGCACACTCCTACTAAGGTCCTGCACACTCCTACTGAGGTCCTGCACATTCTACGGCGTCCTGCACACCCCTACTAGGATCCAGCACACATTCCATGAAGTCCTGCTCATCCTTACAGGGGTCTTGCACACGTTTCATGATGTCCTGCACACTCCTACTGATGTCCTGCACACATTCCACGAAGTTCTGATCATCCTTACAGGGGTCTTGCACACGTTTCATGATGTCCTGCACACTCCTACTAAGGTCCTGCACACATTCCATGATGTCCTGCACACCCCTATTGGGGTCCTGCACACGCTTCATGATGTCCTGCACACTCCTACTGATGTCCTGCACACATTCCACGAAGTTCTGATCATCCTTACAGGGGTCTTGCACACGTTTCATGATGTCCTGCACACTCCTACTAAGGTCCTGCACACATTCCATGATGTCCTGCACACCCCTATTGGGGTCCTGCACACGTTCTATGATGTCCTGTGTAATTTTACTAAGGTCCTACACACATTCCATGACGTCCTGCTCAACCCTACTGGGGTCCTGCACACGCTTCATGATGTCCTGCACACTCCTACTGATGTCCTGCACACATTCCATGAAGTCCTGCTCATCCTTACAGGGGTCTTGCACATGTTTCATGATGTCCTGCACACTCCCACAAAGGTCCTGCACACATTCTACGACGTCCTGCACACCCCTACTGGGGTCCTGCACAGGTCCCATGATGTCCTGCACACTCCTACTGATGTTCTGCACACATTCTACGATGTCCTGCACACCCCTACTGGGGTCCTACACAGGTTCCATGATGTCCTGCACACTCCTACTGGGGTCCTGCACAGGTCCCATGATGTCCTGCACACTCCTACTAAGGTCCTGCACACTCCTACTGAGGTCCTGCACACATTCTACGACGTCCTGCACACCCCTACTGGGGTCCTGCACACGTTCCATGATATCCTGCGCACTCCTACTGAGGTCCTGTACAGGTCCCATAATGTCATGCACACTCCCACTGAGGTCCTGCACACCCCTACTGGGGTCCTGCACAGGTCCCATGATGTCCTGCACACTCCTACTAAGGTCCTGCACACTCCCACTGAGGTCCTGCACACATTCTACGACGTCCTGCACACCCTTACTGGGGTCCTGCACAGGTCCCAAAATGTCCTGCACACTCCTACTGAGGTCCTGCACACCCCTACTGGGGTCCTGCACAGGTCCCATGATGTCCTGCACACTCCTACTAAGGTCCTGCACACTCCTACTGAGGTCCTGCACACATTCTACGACGTCCTGCACACCCCTACTGGGGTCCTGCACAGGTCCCATGATGTCCTGCACACTCCTACTAAGGTCCTGCACACTCCTACTGAGGTCCTGCACACATTCTACGGCGTCCTGCACACCCCTACTAGGATCCAGCACACATTCCATGAAGTCCTGCTCATCCTTACAGGGGTCTTGCACACGTTTCATGATGTCCTGCACACTCCTACTGATGTCCTGCACACATTCCACGAAGTTCTGATCATCCTTACAGGGGTCTTGCACACGTTTCATGATGTCCTGCACACTCCTACTAAGGTCCTGCACACATTCCATGATGTCCTGCACACCCCTATTGGGGTCCTGCACACGCTTCATGATGTCCTGCACACTCCTACTGATGTCCTGCACACATTCCACGAAGTTCTGATCATCCTTACAGGGGTCTTGCACACGTTTCATGATGTCCTGCACACTCCTACTAAGGTCCTGCACACATTCCATGATGTCCTGCACACCCCTATTGGGGTCCTGCACACGTTCTATGATGTCCTGTGTAATTTTACTAAGGTCCTACACACATTCCATGACGTCCTGCTCAACCCTACTGGGGTCCTGCACACGCTTCATGATGTCCTGCACACTCCTACTGATGTCCTGCACACATTCCATGAAGTCCTGCTCATCCTTACAGGGGTCTTGCACATGTTTCAGCATGTCCTGCACACTCCTACTAAGGTCCTGCACACATTCTACGACGTCCTGCACACCCCTACTGGGGTCCTGCACAGGTCCCATGATGTCCTGCACACTCCTACTGATGTTCTGCACACATTCTACGATGTCCTGCACACCCCTACTGGGGTCCTACACAGGTTCCATGATGTCCTGCACACTCCTACTGGGGTCCTGCACAGGTCCCATGATGTCCTGCACACTCCTACTAAGGTCCTGCACACTCCTACTGAGGTCCTGCACACATTCTACGACGTCCTGCACACCCCTACTGGGGTCCTGCACACGTTCCATGATATCCTGCGCACTCCTACTGAGGTCCTGCACACATTCCACGAAGTTCTGATCATCCTTACAGGGGTCTTGCACACGTTTCATGATGTCCTGCACACTCCTACTAAGGTCCTGCACACATTCCATGATGTCCTGCACACCCCTATTGGGGTCCTGCACACGTTCTATGATGTCCTGTGTAATTTTACTAAGGTCCTACACACATTCCATGACGTCCTGCTCAACCCTACTGGGGTCCTGCACACGCTTCATGATGTCCTGCACACTCCTACTGATGTCCTGCCAACATTCCATGAAGTCCTGCTCATCCTTACAGGGGTCTTGCACATGTTTCATGATGTCCTGCACACTCCCACTAAGGTCCTGCACACATTCTACGACGTCCTGCACACCCCTACTGGGGTCCTGCACAGGTCCCATGATGTCCTGCACACTCCTACTGATGTTCTGCACACATTCTACGATGTCCTGCACACCCCTACTGGGGTCCTACACAGGTTCCATGATGTCCTGCACACTCCTACTGGGGTCCTGCACAGGTCCCATGATGTCCTGCACACTCCTACTAAGGTCCTGCACACTCCTACTGAGGTCCTGCACACATTCTACGACGTCCTGCACACCCCTACTGGGGTCCTGCACACGTTTCATGATATCCTGCGCACTCCTACTGAGGTCCTGTACAGGTCCCATAATGTCATGCACACTCCTGAGGTCCTGCACACCCCTACTGGGGTCCTGCACAGGTCCCATGATGTCCTGCACACTCCTACTAAGGTCCTGCACACTCCCACTGAGGTCCTGCACACATTCTACGACGTCCTGCACACCCTTACTGGGGTCCTGCACAGGTCCCAAAATGTCCTGCACACTCCTACTGATGTTCTGCACACTCCTACTGAGGTCCTGCACACATTCTACGATGTCCTGCACACCCCTACTGGGGTCCTACACAGGTTCCATGATGTCCTGCACACTCCTACTGGGGTCCTGCACAGGTCCCATGATGTCCTGCACACTCCTACTAAGGTCCTGCACACTCCTACTGAGGTCCTGCACACATTCTACGACGTCCTGCACACCCCTACTGGGGTCCTGCACACGTTCCATGATATCCTGCACTCCTACTGAGGTCCTGTACAGGTCCCATAATGTCATGCACACTCCCACTGAGGTCCTGCACACCCCCTACTGGGGTCCTGCACAGGTCCCATGATGTCCTGCACACTCCTACTAAGGTCCTGCGCACTCCCACTGAGGTCCTGCACACATTCTACGACGTCCTGCACACCCTTACTGGGGTCCTGCACAGGTCCCAAAATGTCCTGCACACTCCTACTGAGGTCCTGCACACCCCTACTGGGGTCCTGCACAGGTCCCATGATGTCCTGCACACTCCTACTAAGGTCCTGCACACTCCTACTGAGGTCCTGCACACATTCTACGACGTCCTGCACACCCCTACTGGGGTCCTGCACAGGTCCCATGATGTCCTGCACACTCCTACTAAGGTCCTGCACACTCCTACTGAGGTCCTGCACACATTCTACGGCGTCCTGCACACCCCTACTAGGATCCAGCACACATTCCATGAAGTCCTGCTCATCCTTACAGGGGTCTTGCACACGTTTCATGATGTCCTGCACACTCCTACTGATGTCCTGCACACATTCCACGAAGTTCTGATCATCCTTACAGGGGTCTTGCACACGTTTCATGATGTCCTGCACACTCATACTAAGGTCCTGCACACATTCCATGATGTCCTGCACACCCCTATTGGGGTCCTGCACACGCTTCATGATGTCCTGCACACTCCTACTGATGTCCTGCACACATTCCACGAAGTTCTGATCATCCTTACAGGGGTCTTGCACACGTTTCATGATGTCCTGCACACTCCTACTAAGGTCCTGCACACATTCCATGATGTCCTGCACACCCCTATTGGGGTCCTGCACACGTTCTATGATGTCCTGTGTAATTTTACTAAGGTCCTACACACATTCCATGACGTCCTGCTCAACCCCTACTGGGGTCCTGCACACGCTTCATGATGTCCTGCACACTCCTACTGATGTCCTGCACACATTCCATGAAGTCCTGCTCATCCTTACAGGGTCTTGCACATGTTTCATGATGTCCTGCACACTCCTACTAAGGTCCTGCACACATTCTACGACGTCCTGCACACCCCTACTGGGGTCTGCACAGTCCCATGATGTCCTGCACACTCCTACTGATGTTCTGCACACATTCTACGATGTCCTGCACACCCCTACTGGGGTCCTACACAGGTTCCATGATGTCCTGCACACTCCTTACTGGGGTCCTGCACAGGTCCCATGATGTCCTGCACACTCCTACTAAGGTCCTGCACACTCCTACTGAGGTCCTGCACACATTCTACGACGTCCTGCACACCCCTACTGGGGTCCTGCACACGTTCCATGATATCCTGCGCACTCCTACTGAGGTCCTGTACAGGTCCCATAATGTCATGCACACTCCTACTGAGGTCCTGCACACCCCTACTGGGGTCCTGCACAGGTCCCATGATGTCCTGCACACTCCTACTAAGGTCCTGCACACTCCCACTGAGGTCCTGCACACATTCTACGACGTCCTGCACACCCTTACTGGGGTCCTGCACAGGTCCCAAAATGTCCTGCACACTCCTACTGAGGTCCTGCACACCCCTACTGGGGTCCTGCACAGGTCCCATGATGTCCTGCACACTCCTACTAAGGTCCTGCACACTCCTACTGAGGTCCTGCACACATTCTACGACGTCCTGCACACCCCTACTGGGGTCCTGCACAGGTCCCATGATGTCCTGCACACTCCTACTAAGGTCCTGCACACTCCTACTGAGGTCCTGCACACATTCTACGGCGTCCTGCACACCCCTACTGAGATCCAGCACACATTCCATGAAGTCCTGCTCATCCTTACAGGGGTCTTGCACACGTTTCATGATGTCCGGCACACTCCTACTGATGTCCTGCACACATTCCACGAAGTTCTGATCATCCCTTACAGGGGTCTTGCACACGTTTCATGATGTCCTGCACACTGCTACTAAGGTCCTGCACACATTCCATGATGTCCTGCACACCCCTATTGGGGTCCTGCACATGCTTCATGATGTCATGCACACTCCTACTGATGTCCTGCACACATTCCACGAAGTTCTGATCATCCTCACAGGGGTCTTGCACACGTTTCATGATGTCCTGCACACTCCTACTAAGGTCCTGCACACATTCCATGATGTCCTGCACACCCCTATTGGGGTCCTGCACACGTTCTATGATGTCCTGTGTAATTTTACTAAGGTCCTACACACATTCCATGACGTCCTGCTCGACCCTGCTGGGGTCCTGCACACGCTTCATGATGTCCTGCACACTCCTACTGATGTCCTGCACACATTCCATGAAGTCCTGCTCATCCTTACAGGGGTCTTGCACATCTTTCATGATGTCCTGCACACTCCTACTAAGGTCCTGCACACATTCTACGACGTCCTGCACACCCCTACTGGGGTCCTGCACAGGTCCCATGATGTCCTGCACACTCCTACTGATGTTCTGCACACATTCTACGATGTCCTGCACACCCCTACTGGGGTCCTACACAGGTTCCATGATGTCCTGCACACTCCTACTGGGGTCCTGCACAGGTCCCATGATGTCCTGCACACTCCTACTAAGGTCCTGCACACTCCTACTGAGGTCCTGCACACATTCTACGACGTCCTGCACACCCCTACTGGGGTCCTGCACACGTTCCATGATATCCTGCGCACTCCTACTGAGGTCCTGTACAGGTCCCATAATGTCATGCACACTCCTACTGAGGTCCTGCACACCCCTACTGGGGTCCTGCACAGGTCCCATGATGTCCTGCACACTCCTACTAAGGTCCTGAACACTCCCACTGAGGTCCTGCACACATTCTACGACGTCCTGCACACCCTTACTGGGGTCCTGCACAGGTCCCAAAATGTCCTGCACACTCCTACTGAGGTCCTGCACACCCCTACTGGGGTCCTGCACAGGTCCCATGATGTCCTGCACACTCCTACTAAGGTCCTGCACACTCCTACTGAGGTCCTGCACACATTCTACGACGTCCTGCACACCCCTACTGGGGTCCTGCACAGGTCCCATGATGTCCTGCACACTCCTACTAAGGTCCTGCACACTCCTACTGAGGTCCTGCACACATTCTACGGCGTCCTGCACACCCCTACTGAGGGGTTGCTGTAGTTCCACGACGTCCTGCATACCCTACTGCGGTCCCGCATAGTCAACCGACACTTCAGCACACCCTGCGACGACTTCTTATCTTTGGTGCGCATGGTACAAACACGCGCCACGCTCAAAAACAACCCTTCCGCATAGCGTCCTGTTCCAAGCCGGACGTTTAGAGTACACCACCCTAGAGAGCAAGGTATTTATATGGAGTCTCTAAGAAAACAATGACTGATAACGAAAAACCCGTCATTTTTATAAACTAATCTTGAGAGGCCGGTTTCCGAGTTTCAAACGCCCGTTAGGGAACCCAGAAGTCATTATGGTGAGTTCTGACAATTATTTTCGTCATTCCGTGGTCTATTACATCTAGTCACAAATTTTCGAGCGATTTGGTCCACGCCTTCCAAAAAAATGGTTTTCGACGGACGGAGGTGGAGGCGGAGGCGGTGGCGGAGGCGGAGGCGGAGGCGGAGGCGGAGGCGGAGGCGGAGGCGGAGGCGGAGGCGGAGGCGGAGGCGGAGGCGGAGGCGGTGGTGGAGAACGTTTTTGCGTACTTTGAGAGGTCATAACTTCAGAAAGCGGGGACCAATTGGGATGAAAAGTTGCACACATATGTAATTTCTTGCAGCGCGTCGAATAGTGTACAGCTCATACCTCTGTTGACGGTATGAATAGGTGATCTCATTGTAGGGCATCCGCGCGGGAAGAGATCAAAGCCAAATCCTGGTGAGCGCTTCGCGCTCACCACAATTACAGGAACGATCAAGTCAAGGAAGTGCTGATAAGTGAGATGATCGCTTCATCGCACTGATGAGTATCATCCTTCTAGCGGTCAATTCCTCCACGCTCAAAAATCAATGTAAACAAGAGAGGGCCTATTTTTGCTCAAAAACGCGTCTTTCGTATCCATTTTAAACATGCCTTGCTATATAGGGCACCAGACCTTTCGTAAACCGTCGAAATATCGGAAATAAAATTTATCGTGAACACTGCCTTTAATAATCCTAACCCCGCCGACGGGCAAGGATCCATTGATTTTCAGCAGACGGAATTTCGGCGGTGGCTCTCTGATGTGTTGGGGAGCATTCAGTAGCGAAGGTGTTCTGGAATTGGCTTTCACTTCTTGTTGCATGATTTCGGAGAAATATCAAGAAACTCTCCGCCCACATCTACTGCCATTTTTGTCCGGAACACGACGTCAGCGTTTCACTTTCCAGCAAGACAAGGCGGCGGTACATGTGTCCAGGTCTACAAAAACCTGTTTTCTACATCATCGAATCCGTTTGTTGGAATGGCCCGCGTGTAGTCTAGATTGTAACCCGATAGAGAATATCTGGGGCATACTTGTGCGCCAGGTTTATGCCAACAATAAGTAGTACAGAACGGTAGATGAGCTGAAGGACGCTATCCTCGAAGCGTGGGCCAATCTGGATGAAAGCGTCATCGCCAATTCGATCAAAACTATGCCAAAGAGAATTTTTGAGATCATTGCTAATGGTGGTGCAGCTATTTCATTTTAGATTGTATGTTTAATTCTTTCTTTGTTCAATAATTTTTGTTCTTGAGTTGTGTCCCTATACTTTCTGAACGGCGAAAAAATCAGAAATTTTAAATAAATTCTTGTAAAATTGCTCAGCTGTTATATAAATGAACAAACAGAGGTTTTTCACCTTGTTGAATTCATTTATGAACAGTATTGATAGCCAAACATAACATGATTTTGAAAACCTTGATTTTCGGGGGTGTCCCTAAACTTTCTGAACGCACTGTATTTCCGTAGTCATCTCAACGACGTTTACGAGCGTGTATGCTGCCTTCAGAACAAGTTCAACGCCGCGTATGGACGCTTGAAGGCAGTGCTTACGACAAAAAAAAAACGTTTTTTTTTTGTTTTCACCTCTCTTGAAAACGGTCCCATGCTGATTCCAATTATGACTGTGGAATCGTACAAGACCTCCTGGGAACTTAATTTAGGTCCCTAAAAAATTGAGCTAGGAAAGCATGGTGGACGAGTTTTCCGAGGTCTGTAACTTCCGACTTTTGCAGCCGAGGTATGCGAGTTGACCTGAGTGAAGAGAGAAGTTCAAAATGAAAGGAAGAACGGCCACTCATGGGAAACCATCGCTCATATCACGATCTCGAGTTCTAGAGTTTTCATTTGTTCACGTCGGAGGACGGGCATTGCGCTTTTGGGATTTGCCTTGCGCTCAAAGTGAGAACTTCTGGCTCTTTTGGGGCTCTTCCTGGCTCGTTTCCTTGCGTGCTTTTGACGTCGACGTTACAGTTTGCCCCTCCACTACCAATTCCTAAGGGAAACGGAAACACATTTCCATCGTGAACACTGCCTTCAACCATTACAACTAATTCTTTAAAACGTCTTTCATGGAAGGAACTGACCTTAGTAATGCGGGAAGATAATAATATAGATAAATAGAGCGAACGAGTGCCTTTGAATGTTACAAAAAGAAGCGAAGATGAGACTAAAAAATGAGTTTTTCCGAGAAACATGAGATCTTCCGCAATGCGAAACACTTCTTGGGCAGTCGACGTTGAAGGTGAGCCTTTTGAAGGAGCAGAACCAACTTAAAAACAGAAACATTTAAAAGATCGACAAATTCAAGTAAAAGAAGGTAAAGCAATCGCAGCAATTGGCCGCATCGTCGTGTAGTGCGCGACGACGCGACCGGGTACTCGCGGACGCCTAGAAGCGCGCTTTCTACAGTTTTCTCCGCCATTTTGTCTGAGCGTGTTGCGACCTGACCGTGCGACGCGACCAGATCGATGTTGAAGGTTTCCATTCGATCGCGTCGCGCGGCGATCTCCCTCTGAGAAAGCCTTACTTCGCGCGACTGCGACAGTGCTTACCATGCGTATTGATTTTCGGTCGTAATGGATGATAAGCACTTCGCGTCGCCCGTTGCGGGAAGTATGAACGCATTCTCACGTCTGAAAGTGTGATGTTGTCAGCTCATATTTCACAAGCATCCAGAATGAAGTGTGATCCCGATCTAAAACGAATTCCCTATGGATAACTCGTCTATCTCGCTGTGGTGGTTACCCGAGCTGGTGTGGTGGTGGCATGCTGCGCTGCTGTTCGCACTGCAAGGTTCGATCATCGCCCAGGGTCAACCAGATCTACCTTCCCTACGTAGTTCTCGAATGCGACTAGATTCATGTAAGCATATGAAATATGACAGGGAAGTCGGCTGACCCCCGCATGACGCTGTATAGCCCTGAAATGCATCCAAGTTTATGAACTTGACGTCGAATGCGCCGCGTATTCCGATAGGAATTGAGTAAGCCAAGTCTTCATCCTTTCTTGTAGTGATAACCCTTACCCAGAGGTCTGCCGTTTACAAACCCTTCAGAAGGTATGTTATCCAGTCGTATAACGCGAAAACTCCAATTTTATTGTATAGTAACAATAACTAACTTGAATACTTCTTAGCGCTCAGTAATGGTACCCGCACTGGCGCATCATTTGAGAATGAGTATTTTCTAAACTTGGGCAGACCCTGACAATACTCCAGTTTCACCGCTAAGGTGGAGTGGGGTAAAGTTTTGCGCCAACTGTGCCATGTGTGCCAATCACGCAGGTTCTAACCTCGTGTTTTAACTCATTCCAGCGCAGGGTGATACTGAGTTTGAATAAGATGGAACGCAACGACGTTGATGGTGAGGCCATGAGGCAGACGATAAAATTTTCACGGAGGCACGAGCGCTCCCTTCTCGATGGAGCGAGCGGCGAGTGAGGACACTTATACTCACACGTCACACCCAAGCGTAACGCGCTTGACTCTAGGGCATTGAGGAGTAGTACACTATTCAACCCAGCAATTGTCTCGGAATTTTCGTTGAAATATGTATACTAGGGGAGAGCAAGTTTGCTCCGACTGGATCTATGTTCGCCTTGCACATAGTGAGATTCTGATCAAGGATTCGAATGTTACTGACTCAGGAAAAGGGAGGTTAGAGGGACGTTTTGCACTTATAATCTGTCCCTCTTGGATGTCTACATTCGTTTATCTGGTCAATTATTGGCTATCAGATATTGTACAAGGGAAACATTTATAACAAAAAAAAATCTGTAAAAGTTTCATGCTGTGAAAATCCTAAAAACTGTCGCTCGGCGACGTGCCGCCTGTCGCCGCAACTCTGCAGAGCCCTCACGAAAGTTCTAACCGCGCGGCTGCCGCCCATCCAGCACCGCCATAAGGTCTATGCAAAGTCTGGCGAAAAAAAGTCGCGCCGCAAAGATGGGGAATACAGGGCAGGCACGAAGCTGCGTAGCTGCCCTCTATCTTTCATCGTGGCGGCGCGATGCTTGCCGCTCGACTGTGCAGAGGCCTGTAGCGGCGCAGCCCAAACCACCATGGCGGTCACCATTCGCTTCTCAGACTTAGTCCACTCCAACATAAATAATCCTGGGTCTATCCCACGCTATCGCATACGCAAGTGCAAGCCAGGAGTTTCCCTGCATTTCGCAGTTGAGGCCCAATTTTAACCCGCACCGCCATGGCGGTGCCGCCGGAGATTTCATAGTTGTTTCCTGCGCGTGCTGTGAGGGCAATGAAAAATGCCTAAGGGGAGGATGTGACAAAGGCTGTAGTGCATCACACCTTGCGGAGACCATATTTCCAATTGAAAACTAAAAGCGCACAGGAAACTCATAGCTGACGAAAGAGGCAACGAATATCACTGTAAAAAAAACTAGATTCTATAAGAGCAAACTAACCTGAGAGAAATACTTGCAATAAGGGGTGGAATACTTACTGCAGCCGAGAACATCCTGATCACGACCTGCGCTGCATGCTGGGGAGTTCCATTGAATACATATTACTAACATAAATCAGAGAATGTTATTCACGAAAGCCTTTGGCCTTTCGAAAAGGACTTTCGATCACAACACCTAGGAACATGAAGCACTGTAACGAATGATGATGAGGGAAGTTGGATGTGAGGTGGGCGAAGCGACGATCAACTCGACTGTCGACACTTGAAAAAGCAATGAAGAGAAAATCATAAAGAATACGGGTAAAAATGATTTGAAATTGTTTAAACAACCCTATTTTGACTACACCAGTATTCCCTAAAAACGGGGCAAAATGCAAGTCAGTTCTGATTACTAAGCGTCTGAGTGAAGCGGAATACTTCATTAGGAGATTACTATTGTGGGTTTCGATTTCAGAATGAAGAATTCCGATCAAACGGCCAGCTAAAAAAGACACCGAAAAATCGAGAATCTTTTCAGAAACTTGGAGTTCAACACAGAAAAAGTCTGTGGGCTTGGTTTCATTGAAATTTCCATAAACAAACGAATAAAAGCAAAAATACTCTCCTGAGCGAAAAAAATATGAAATATCCCACAAATTTCATCAATAACTCTCACCCAAGGGGAATCGAAATATCAGCACTAATTGATAAAACCAAACATTATGAGAAAAACTCACCTTGAGAGAAGGAGAAGAAATAACAGGCTAGAAAAAGTCAAATGCAGCTGTTGTGACGACGGCGCTGTGGCAGGGTGAGTGGTCGAGTGACGGCATTGATAAAGTGATAGCTCTGCACACCGGGTGCACACCCGGGTCTTCCGAGAACGCGTCGTGGACGTGCACTACGGTACTAGCGTGCCACTTAGAGGACTATTGGCTGACCTATTTAATGCAATTTAAGATAAACAGAGTATATGGTGAGATCCGCGGCCTGTTTCCTCAAGAAAAAACGCGTAAATTCAAATCGCCGCTGGCGTAGCGGTTGAAATCTCAATCTCTGAGAATTAAACCGCCGCGCCAGCCGCGGTTTGAACTTAAACGTTTTTTCTTGTCGACACTGGCCACGTACCTAACTATACTATCATCAGCCAAATCAAGTCAATAATTTCACTACATTTAAAAAATTGAGTTGAGAGCTAAATCCAATGAAAAGCATTCTTAACACGACCGCCCGCCAAGCTCTGCATATTTTTGTTACGAGGACCGCCGCGCCCGGGTTCTGTAGGCTTGAATACAAATTCTTTTAAATGTTCAAATCACAAAGCGCTCGCTCAGAAAACGAGATTTACAAAAACTATGAATTACAGCGTTGTAACTTTAACCAGTTATGATTTGTTAACTAGAAGTCCGTTGCAAAATCTAATGACAGATTAGGAAAGAGAGTATTCTAATTGACCAAGAGGCGTTCACATGCTCTCAAAAGCCCACACATGGCTAACGAATTTCCCTGGTAAGCTTAGGAAGTTGTCGAAGGGGGCGTGCCAAAGTGGATCCATGCTGTGGGAGCGCTAGAGCGGCTTCCTCTTATATCTCGCTTTTTAAGGGGAATTGAAAGCTCAAAATTGAGAGGCGTTTCATAGGATGGATCTACTTGACAACTATGTGGAATTATCGAATTTCGTCACTGAGATTGGACTGTGCCTTGATGCTTTGTGATCTACTGAAGATTTGCTGAGTCTCGATAAAGATTCATTTTGAAACTGGAGAAAAAAGTGCCAACATGACATCTTTCCCAGCACTGTATCTCCAGCGCAATCAAACCTGAAGATGAAGGTGCCTTTGGCCATGATGGGGTGCCATCATGTTATAGTTCCCCGCCGCGATGCATCCCTAAAATAAGGAAGCATGTGAGAGAAAGCCTTGTCCGAGATAGCACCGGTCCATTCGTCTCATTATATGTACAATTTTCTTGTACATGAGCGCAGAATCGTTTTTATCCGTTTCGCACTGACGACGCTCTAACATTTGTTTCTATATGCTGCAATCTGAATAACGAGAGCAGCCACGATTTCTGCGCGGTGAGCAAAGTATGACACAGCATTAAAACCAATTATTCATTTCATAGTCAGGGATATCATGAACATTCACTTGCTATGCCAAAAATGGATCTTATTTCAGAGAACATCGCGGAAAGCAATTTTTTTGCGGGCGTTTTAAACAAGAGAAGACCATACTCTATACGCGTATCGTATGACATTTCATTCACTTCTCTTCTGCCAGAAGATGTCAGGAATAGTATGTTGTGAGTATTCTTCTTGACGGAAGGGACCAACTGAAGCGCCAAAGTTTTCAATTTTCTGAATCGGCTCGATTCCGTCGACAGCAATGTTGCTTTGGTGACCTCGAGAGATAAAATACGCCCGGAAACTTCCAACCCCCATAAAAACAAGAGGTGTAATCTCTAAAGTAGGTAAGGTCTATCTACCTGATTTGGAGGTAGAAAGCTAAGTTTAGTTTGCCGTAGGTTAATACTGGACACACGATTAAAAAGTTTATAGCGATTTGGGAAACATTTCGCTGTCATACTTGCTTGCTTAGTGGTGAGGAAACCCCTTCACATAGTTGGAGAGAAACCCTAGGTGTTTCAGTTAATTCTTGTTCATTTGGAGGATCTACATTTAATTATGAAATCAGGTTAACTTCCAAAACCTGTTTCGAAGTAAAAAGTGGACCCTCGAACGAGTATATTAAAGGCAGCATACACGCTGGCAAGCAAAGTCGAAATAACAGCATAGATAGGTCCGCACCGCCCGTACTATGTCGTCAACGACGTTTGACTCGCTGAAAACTGTCCAGGATGACAGTATTTGACAATGTTTGAGCAATCTTGCCTTCACGCCCGTATTTTCACACCCCTTCGAGTAACAGAATGAGAATCGACACTTGTGAAAACGTGTGATAATTGAGAGCGATAGCACTATCAAATGGGAGTGCACGAGTGAAACAGCCTAGTTTACTTGAGTATAACATGTCTGCATACCTATTGACTCTTGTCCACTTTCGAGAATGCCGCTCTACTTTGGCTGACTTCTTGAAAAGGAGGATTTTATCAGTGCACAAACATGTTATATTGAGGTAAATCGAGTTTTTTTCTCTACTGCACTCCCTTTTTATAGTGCTATCTTCCTGAGTTATCACATGTTTTCTCAAGTTTCGATTCTCATTCTCGTACTCGAATGGGAGTGAAAATACGTTCGGGCGAGACAGGATTGCTCAAACATTGCCAATTATTGTCGTTCTGGATGGTTTCCAGAGCTTCAAAGATCGTTGACGACTTGCTAGGGGCCGTGCGGGCCTATTTATGATGATATCCCGACCATGTCTGTGAGCGTGTATGCTGCCTTTAGACAATCTCAGCTACTCAGGCCCAACCATCGCTCGGAGCGGAAGGGACTCCTCCCAACTACGACGTCATTGCCCGGACAACGGTCGAAGGTGGGAATGTCCCCAGGGTTCCATCCCAATAGAATAGCACCCTCGGTCGCTGTCCGGTCGCTCTCAGGGCGACTGTGGTGCCATCGCCAAGGATAGAGACGCAGGATTTGTTGTACTCTGAGTGATGACGTGCGGGGTATGCGATCAGCGGGCATTTAAAGCGGCTTGTCTCCTGTAGACGGGCCTTCAGGTCCCTCTCTGGATAAAATTTCTGGCGCCTTAGGAGACCCGAGGTGATCCCCCATGGCCCGAGGTGATGAAGGCTTTCTCATTACGGACCACGCCGGAATGGTATCCTTGCTGCGGCCTGTAGCAGGAATAACCTTTTTGCTCACAGGCTGTGACAAGTACCCTATTCTCTTGAGAGGCTTCTCTCCTCTTTAGAAGAGGCGGCAACAAAGAAACCAGCAGTTGGGAAATCTTGGAAAATCGCCCGGACAGCAACCGCTGTCTGAAATGCAACCGAACATCGCTCCAAGCGGAACCCTCAGTTGCCCGAAATGCTGTTGCCCGAGTAGATGGCTGAGTTACGTTTGGAGCGGAGATACAGCTTTGCTCGAGTTGCTCTCCGGTCCCGCTCAGAGCGATGGTTTGTCTGAGTGGTCTTCCTACGTATACGGTGACCAGCACGGGCCATGAAAAATTCTTGAGCATGGGCGAAATGGGTCATTTCTTCTCTCAGGCGTGCTACGGCGCGAAGTGGTTCAACTAAACTTTGGTCCGACCCCTTAATCGAGAGATTTGCTCAGTCCCCCCCCCTTGCGAGAGAATCCTCGTGTCTTCCCTCATGTATGGGTGTCCACATGTGAAAACGTACCTAAAATTTCATAAACGCAGCTTGAAACCGAAGAGCGCCACATAAAGTGCGCGGAGACTGTTTGTACCCTGAGGGCACATAGGTGCAGCTTCGGCATGAAAACCACATTTAGTAATTGGCTGTCCGCTTGTGAAACCGCACGCAAAGTTTCCTAGACGCAGCTTTAAGCCAAACAGCGGTACATAGGGGGGTCTATGAAAGAATCGATTGCTGTAAAATATTCACAAATATTTATCGAAATTTGAATTAGGGCGTTTCGCGTTGGTACAACGTGCGGAAGACCTAGTCACGGACCCATGTGTGCAATATGTCATGGAATGTGTGCAGGATCTAAGTAGGAGTGTGCAAGACATCATCGAACGTGTGCAGGACCGTAGTAGGGGTGTGCATGATGTCATGGAATGTGTGCAGGACGTCGTAAAATGTGTGTAGGACCTCAGTAGGAATGTGCAGGACCGCCATAGGGGTGTGCAAGATGTCATGGAATGTGTGCAGGACCTCAGTAGGAGTGTGCAGGACATCATGGGACGTGTGCAGGACCGCAGTAGGGATGTACAGGTTGTCATGGAATGTGTGCAGGACCTCAGTTTGAGTGTGCACGACATCATGGGACGTGTGCAGGGCCGCAGTAGGGGTGTGCACAATATCATGGAATGTGTGCAGGACCGCAGTGAGGGTGTGCAGGCGGTCATGGAATGTGCGCAGGAACTCAATAGGAGTGTGCACGACATCATGAGACGTGTGCAGGGCCGCAGTAGGGGCGTGCACGATATCATGGAATGTGTGCAGGACCGCAGTGAGGTGTGCAGGCGGTCATGGAATGTGCGCAGGAACTCAATAGGAGTGTGCAGGACATCATGGGACGTGCGCAGGACCCTAGTATGGGTGTGCAGGACGTCATGGAATGTACTCACACAAAAAGGAGCTGGATGCCCACTCCGATCCGCCCATTTTCCCAGAGACACGCGATAGGCGAGTGCTCTCCCTTCTGACACGAGAGCGTGCTCATCGCGGAGATAAGGGCGGGATGGTGTCTATCACGGGCAAAGCGAGTCCCCAAAAAGAGGCTCGACGCCCAAGACGTTAGTTTCCCAGGGAGGCATACGACGCGCTTCTGAGCCAGGTCTCGAATGACTGCAATGCCGTCGGTTCAATAACCCAAGTTTGAGGAACGGATCAGTCAGTGCACCGAGCATCAACTGGGGCCGCCAGCGGTCGAGCGGGGCCTCCAGCGCGAAAAACCTGCGCGCTGGAGGCTTCGCTCGACCGCTGGCGGCCCCGGTTGGTGCTCTGATTCGCGTATAGGCGTGCGGTTGCGTCGCGTTTTGGTGTTCCAGCCGCGTCACGCACCGGTGCATGTATATATTGTAAAAAAAAGCTCAGAGGGGCTTATCGCCCTGGCGCGAAGTAGTTATTCGCCCGCAACAGTCACTACCGTGCCCGCGATAGCCACTATCTCGGGCGACAAAACTTCGGATTTTGGGCTCCACGGCCACTATCCCGCTGGCGACACCTGCTTTTCAGCGGGGCGTGGAGCGGGTTTTTTTCTGAGGCAGTATCTCAGTAGGGGTGTTCAGGACATTATGGGACGAGTGCAGGATCGCAATGGTGATGTGCAGGATGTCATGGAATGTGTGCACGACCTCAGTAGGAGTGTGCAGGACATCATGGGACGTGGGCAGGACCCTAGTATGGGTGTGCAGGACGTCATGGAATGTATTCAGGACGTCGTGGATTGTGTAAAGGACATCAGTAGTAATGTGCAGGACAACATGGGACGTGTGCAGGACCGCCTCGGTTTCTGCGGTTTTTCCGACCCCTGGTAACCGACGTCCGGTTCTCGGCTCTAATGGGACTAATCGACCTGGGACTCAGGTAGTAACTTTTTTTCTGATCTTCCAAATAAGCACTGCACCAGCCCAAGCCAGAAAACTCGCCTAGTCGCTTTTTTCAGAAGCACCAAGTCAAAACAGCGTTTTTTCGCAACTTTGACGCCCCGGTAGACACACTCATCATCCTTGGTTCGGCCGCAAAAGGTTCGCCATTGAAACTAGGCTCAGTATAGATCACTTTAAAGGCACTGTTCGCGATAAAAATCGCTTTTCTGTTTTTTTTTGCCTCATCTTGAAACCGGTCCCATTCTGATTCCAATGAAGCTTCTGGAATCGTACAAGACCCTCTGGGAATAGAGTTATGGTCCCTCAAACATTGAGCAAGGTAAGCATGATGGACGAGTGGTCCGAGGCTTGTAACTTCCGTCTTTAACAGCCAATGTATGCGAGCCGACCTGAGTGAAGAGAGAAGTTGAGAATGAAGGGAAGAACGGGGCTTCTGATCGGAAACCATCGCTCAACTCGCGATTTCCAGGGGTGCTTTGTTCACGTCGACGGGCGGGGAGAGGCGGGACTTGCCCGCAATGGCGGGGTTTGCCCACTTTTCTTAGCCGTTTTGCGGCTCCTGGGTAGCTTTTCGTCCCGTTTTTTCGGCGCTGTTCTGCTTCTGAGAGCCACGAGAAGCGTTTTTAATGGAAAATTCGAGGATGAAGTTTATCGCGAACAGTGCCTTTAAATCCGCAGCCACCCGTCTGGAGAAATTCACTGCCGAGTGGCGCCTCGGTTTTCGAGCGGTTTCTTCGACCCCTGGTAACCGACGCAGGGTCAGGCACAGCGGTGGCCCGGGTCGTCCTGAACAACGACCCCCCCAGAGAGGGAAATTTTTCCTTTAGGAAAGGTGAAAAAATTGGTAGACTTTACTGACTCGTTTCATTTTGGAGGTTTTTTTTCAATTTTTGGGGCCTCGCCATTCCAAAGTGGTTGACTAGCGTTCCATGCGCTGCCGATATTCAAAAAATTCAGCCAGGTGAAAAGCGGAAAAGCATATCAGAAACCGGAAAAATCATCGCTCTCCGTTTTTGACCACGGTGGTCCGGTGGGGCTTTTGAACCACCGTGGGACCATCGCACCTTTGACCTGCCATAACTGGGCTCAAAATCGATTTCATGAGCTCATCTCTGGACGTTAACATTTTTTATCATCTGTCTACAGTTTCCACTCTTTCACTAGGTCGTGTATTTAGACGACCCTTTTCGATTTTTGGGCAGATTTTTTCAATGTCTAGAGGGGGGGGAGGTGAAGTTCAGTTTCCTCTTTTCTCTGTTGACCTACGGCATTACCGACACCGATCGCAAATGGATTGTGTTTCTGATAAGGTTTACCTCACCCTCCTACACACCCGTAACTTTCCACTTCTCTTTAGTAGAAACAGAAAGCGAAGAACCGAAGACATCGTCGACGCATTCATGAATTTTCTAATTGAGGAGGATTCATGGGCAGACACGCAGAATGGTCTTTCTCACAAGCCCTTCGCGTTTGCCATCAAAAAGGTGATGGCCCCGTCTGCCGACGGTGCATCTGTGATCAGGGTCAAGCTCACGGTGGTCCGCGGACCACCGTGGGACCGAGGGGGGGGTCGTTATTTTTTTGGAAAAACTTCAAATTTTTGGGTAGAGGTCGTTTTTTTACCCATCTAAAATAATGTCTGTATCTCTGGAAAATTGAATCTTGAGGTAAAATTATTTGGGGACATGATTATTTACCATGGAATGGTCAACATTATCGATGGAACAAGAGCAGTTTCCAAATAAAAAATAGAGTAAATCATCGAGCGTGTACTAGCTCAACATTATCTCGACTACAACATTCGGAGTAGACATTGCTTCGGGGTTTTCTAGCTAAATCCGATAGAAGTAAAGACTGTTTTATCGCTTCAAAACTCGTTGGGCCACGACTGCAAACTTTGTGCTGAACTGGCAATGGTATCATAGGTTTCGTATGATGACATCGCATCCTGTATAGCGCAGTACTTTTGAAGTAAGGCGATTAAGTTCTTAATCGAATCTAGGCGTACTATGATCTGTATCTTGTTAGCGTCGTCTATTAATTTGGGCCAACCTCTGGTATTGAACTTGGCGTTTGTAGGTTTATACATCTCGAAGTTTTCCAAACTCGCTATTTCACATTTTATCATCTCCAGCAGTATGTGACGACCCAAAGCATAGGGAAAGTCCTTCTGCTTCCTGCGTTAGCCTCATCTCTGTTTTTCTGGCTTCATGTCTTGCGACTCCGAAATTGAGAACGTTTCATGGCTTTGCGATGTCGGTCCACTATGGCCCCTAAATGTCTTAGCGTCATAACACAGCAGGTATTCAGAAATTGGGTCTTCAAAAGAGGTATAGTACTGATCGAGAAACTCTGTGCTCACACTTTCGTATCTTAAGCTCAAGGGATTCTTAATTTTTAAAACGTTATTGTCTCTCAATAATCTTTGTGCAACATTCGCTATTTTGCCGCCCTTGGCTCCCATCATATGGTCGAAATAGCGCCAGCGAGACACATATTATTCTATGAGACTTTCCTCTTATTTTAGTTCCTCTGAAAATAATATCAGCTGGAGTAGTGTGTGGCTCACGTGGTGAGGAATTGGAAACGTGGGTCCGTCCACGCAGCAGCCAAAGCTCTTGATTTGATAATTTCAGTTGTATCTTCGTTCGCCAACGCTTGAAGGCTCCCCATCAAAACGGGTAGTTGCGTAAGATCTTTGCTAGTGCTTGCTGCATGCTGGCCGACCAGCGGACATTATGTATCGCCCCCCTTTTTAAGGTACGAAAAGTTCATTTGTTCCTGAGCGAGCCGATACGCGTAGTTGTTCAGAGCAGTTACGACGGAATTCAGCGTATATGCTGCGTAGACGCTGAGAAAAAATCTAAAACAAAACATATTTAGATACCTAATATTTCTTTTAATCATATTGGAATCGCACCTGCTCTCACAGTTCCATCGAGTGTTGTCTCGTCATCTACTATGCGCTGAAGTCTTGCATGAATGCAGTTTATGTGCCCTGTCATCACAGATGCACCGTCGGCAGACGGGGCCATCACCTTTTTGACGGCAATCGCGAAGAGCTTGTGAGAAAGACCATTCTGCATGTCTGCCCATAAATCCTCCTCAATTAGAGAATTCCTGAATGCGTCGACGATGTCTTCGGACTTTCGCTTTCTGTTTCTACTAAAGAGAAGTGGAAAGTTACGGGTGTGTAGGAGGGTCAGGTAAACCTTATTAGTAACACAGTCCATTTGCGATCGGTGTTGGTAATGCCGTAGGTCAACAGAGAAAAAAGGAAACTGAACTTCACCCCTCCCCCTCCTCTGAACATTGAAAAATCGGCTCGAAAGTCGAAAAAGGTCGTCTGAAAACATGACCTAGTGGAAGAGTGAAAACTGTAGACAGATGATAGAAAATGTCAACGTCCAGAGATGAGCTCATGAAATCGACTTTGAGCCCAGTTATGGCCGGTCAAATGTGCGATGGTCCCACGGTGGTTCAAAAGCCCACCGGACCACCGTGGCCAAAAACGGAGGGCGAAGATTTTTCCGGTTTCTGATATGCTTTTCAGCTTTTTACCTGGCTGAATTTTTTGAATATCGGCAGCGCATGGAACGCTAGTCAATCACTTTGGAATGGTGAGGCCCCAAAAATTGAAAAAACCTCCAAAATGAAACGAGTCAGTATAGTCTTCCAATTTTTTCCACCCTTACTATAGGGTCGTCTTTTAGTCGAAAAAATTTCACTCTCAAGGGAGGTCGGTGTTCAGGACGACCAGGACCACCGCTGTGCCTGACCCTGTCTGTGATGACAGGGCACATAAACGGCATTCATGCAAGACTTCAGCGCATAGTAGATGACGAGACAACACTCGATGGAACTGTGAGAGGTGTGATTCCAATATGATTAAAAGAAATTTTAGGTATCTAAGTATGTTTTGTTTTAGATTTTTTTCTCAGCGTCTTGACTTACTTGACTTAATCGGTTGGCTTTCGCCTGACGCGGTCATTCCGCATCTTCACCGAGGTGTGCCGTCCTAGTAGTCAGCCGTGTCCATTTTTCACGGTCTTCAGCCACAATTTGAACACATTCCATCCAGCTGTCACTATTCCATTTCCTGCGAAACGAAACATCGCGCCTGAACTGTCTTTCGATGCCGAGTGACTTCAAATCCTCTTTAACCACATCCGCCCAGAATTTTTGCCTACGCCCAGGTGGCCGTTTCCAGACAGGATTTGGAAGCATTCTTAAAGCGCGTTCTACGAGACGATCCGGCGTTCTTCTTAGTATAATCCCGAGCAGTCGAAGTCGACTTTCCATTGCTGCTTGAGATGGCGTTAGGAGATGCTGGCACCTCCCTCGTGTCAAGCGTTGATGTACTGCGTCGATTTCCTTGTAAAGGTCTTCGTTATGGCATACACGCGGCCAGAAATATCCAAGCAAACGCCTAAAAAGCTTCCTCTCCGTGCAATCCAACCTTTCCATCTGCGTCTTCGGTGCTGCCCACGTCTCCGATCCGTACATTATGATAGGGCGAATAGCGGATAGGTAGACGCGCAACTTGACTTCCTTCGCGATGGTGGTAGACCACAAACACTTGGTTAGAGAATTGAATGCAGACGTAGCTTTCGCACATCGTTGTCGATTATCCGCTGCATAACTACCATCGTTCTTCAGCAAACAGCCAAAATAACAGAAGGCGTCCACCAGTTCGATACGTTGTCCGTCCACACAAACTCCCGTTGAAGGCCTCTGAGAGACCCACATCTGCTTGCATTTGTCGGGACGAAGACGAAGTCCATAGGCTGCGGCATACTTCGAAACGAGGTTCACAATCCTTTGCAGTTCTATTTGAAAACACCCGTCCAATCACACGTCAGAAGGAGTTTTCAGTCGAGTGTGATTTGGATCAAAGCAGAACAAGATTAAGTCCAGCAACAAAAACTTTCCCAAACAATGTGAACCGTGGAAGCGTTGAGGACACAAAGACTCATGAGAAATACTTCTGACGCGTGATTTGACTCTGATAATTGATAGAGCGCGTGCCAAATCGATCAGCAACAATCTCACTATATTTTAATGATTAGGATGTCTACAAATACCATCATCAGCCAAAGGAATAATTTCACTACAATCAAGAAATCACGATGAGAGCCAAATTCAATAAAACAATTTCACGACATTTAAGAACAATGCCAAATCCCTGAACTTTTCTGCGGAACCCAACTTCCACAAATTTCACAACCTGAGGTGAATTGCTTAAACCCTGGTCGGTGAAGGACAGGTTCACCCGGTCACCCTTCTGTATTATTGCTGTACTATGAATATGTTACCTACTCTAACCCCGGAGACTTATGACCTAACCCTCCCATTTTCTAGGTCCGGGGGAACACTTAGGAATAACACCAAACACAAGAATGCAAAACATGAAATACGATCGAAGGCGATCCGCTAATCGCAAACCACGACACCAGAACGATTACTGTTTATTAGGCAGGAATTAATATGTGAGAGATGAGTATGGGGTTAGTATCGATATAGACAGAATCATGTCTGTTATATTATATGTATTAAATATACCTACGGGGCCTATGGGTGCAAGAAGGGCCTATCCAAGGTCCGGCTGGAGGAGAGCTGTAGTACAGAAGTAATGTGGAGTTATAAGTGCTGAATAGCCCCTCAAACAACGACAAATAATAGAGGAAGGCAGCAAAAGGAAAAGTTAGCCGGCTGCCGAAGGCGGTGGGAGAAGCGACGAGAATGGCCGTCCCCCCTCGCCCGACAGCATTGACCCGGCTGGTTGGTCGCCGCTGATCGAAGGGGTAGTCACGCTATGGACCCACCTTAGGAGCGGAAGCTTGCCTTCGCGACACTCCCTGCCCAAAAGAATTGTGGGCCCGGAAGAGCGTAAGCTCGTGGCGGGGGGGAGCCTAACGAGCGTAGTGACCACTGCTGCTACCGCCACTGGGCCTAGTGCCCCCAACTGCAACTACCCCCTTGTACTGAATGGAAGGCTCAACCCTTCGTGCAACCGTGTATTTTGTATGAAAAGGGGGAGAATGGTGAGAGCAGACATGATCCCTTCTGTACTAGGGATTATAATAGGTGTTAATTTAGTTCGACAGAAATCATTCAAACTTCTTTTCTGCATTCTGCAGTTTCTTCTGAGTAATGAGAACAACATTAGTAGATCGATAAAACGGTGAACATAGAACTAAACAAATCACAGAACAAAACATAAGTACAATAGTCTACAAGAGACTGGAGCACCGCATCGTCACCCATCAATCATCATTGCCAACTTGATTCCCACACACCCAACCATACACGTCTGTAATGGGCAGGTAATTAAGGGTTCACAAGGGGCAAAAACCCTACACCGACGTCAATAAATTAACGACTCTCCTTGTTACCCAGACTTACCCATCCTTGGTGTGCTCATAGAGTGACGACTACGGCGACTGTATTATATCGGATGTTGACCACGCCCATGGCAGAAGTTGACGCAGCGGGCACATCCGATTGCATTAGGGCTGTAGTAAAGCCGCGCTATTAGGACCTCGCATGTTTTCGCGCGTAATATCTAAAAGGTAGGTCTGGTATCTATACGCAATTTCATGACGCGCTACAAAACAGCGGGAGCGGCTGACGCGATCTTTGTGGAAGAGCACCGCGATCTGTACTATCTCCGTCGTGTCTCCCTTTCGCTGTCCGCGCCAATCGCGACTGGTGTCCGCTAGTGGGCGACACCGACGCTTGGTGCTACCAGGACGGGCCGTGTTGGCCACCTCCCGGGCCCGAGAATGTTCTCGAGTACGCCGGAGCGTGTGGGCTATTGAAGACGACGGAATTGTAATAGGTGCTAATTGCGTAGCGGTACTAGTGGCTGCTGCGGCAGCTGTATTATCCCTAGCAGATACTGTTGGTGGAGCTGTACTAGCGGCTGAAGCGTTTTGCTGCTGTGGCCTGTCAACTGTGTTAAAGCGCAGATATTCGGCTGTGACGTCGAACCTCAGAGCATTTGAGTAGTTGTCTCTCCACCAAGCACAGCGTATTAGGTCTGTAATATGTCTTCCCTCCATCGGTCGGATGGTCAATGCGGCAACGATTCCCGCTAAGCTGTCGTCGTAATCGTTGATGGGGCGTGGTGACACCTCCGCCTCCGCTCCCGACTCAGCCTCCTGACCGTCACTCGTGGCGGTCCACTGAGGTTCACGAGCCGTGTGCGTGCTACTCGACGGTGTCCCATCACGCGCTCGATGGGTGAAGGCTGCTTCACTATTGTGAAGAGACCCTCTTCCGTGTCCATAACCTCTTCGTCAGTGGTAATAGTTGTCGACACCTCGGCCATGCCTGGTGATGTTTGGCTGTGTCTCGGGTCTGTGTAACCAAGTGGACTATGGGGGTCATGGGGTGACACGGGGGGTCGTGACTGGTCAACTGACCCCAAATGTGTCTGCGACGCAACTGTATTATGAACTGTATTACGCGCTGTATTAGAGCCGGTCGGCTCGCCCTCCTCTCCACCTGTGGTCGGCCTCGTGGTGAGTCCGACCGCATGGGGATTAGTCTGAGGATGAGACCGGTTCGCTGTCTTATGCGCCGCCGGACGAACACGTGAACGATAATACCCAAGAGGAGCACGAACTGTTGGACTAACAAAGGAGTGAGCACGAGGCTCACCCCTTGTACCTGCGTCCGTTGTTGATCCTCTTCATCGCTGCTGTCTGCTCAGACTTCTACTCTCCGGACGTCCGTTGTCGTTTCTGTTCCTCCCAACTGTTCCTCTTCTGGAGGTTTGCTGATCTGTTCTCGATTGCTGCTGTCGGATCTGGTTAGGATCCATCGTTGTGCGAATATCAGAATAAAGGCACGAGCCCAAATCGAGATTTTTCTGAAATTCACAAGAGAATCAATTAGCAGTTACCAATCAAAATTTAGCATGAGGAATGTGAAAGGCAGACGGAAGTGAATGGGAACACGCCAAAGCGGCGCAGGAGTGCTGTCGGAAATGAAGGGCCGTCGTCCGCTGGGGTGAGTCAGTCACGCCGACGCAATCGCGGCTGGACCACCACGGCCATTGGAGAGTTCAATGAGACCTCATTCGAAACAGCTGGGGTGGGGTTGCTCGATTCACACGTTTTTACCATTTGCAAGGATATTGGTCATCGGTACTGTGAAACCTACCTGTTTGTTCTTTGTATAGGACCGAGTTAAGCCCTGTACTATGTTTGTACTATTCAGAAACGTCATGAAATACAAGTTTACACAGAAATTGAGCTGTTCACACAGCACGATATATGAATCTCTGTATCCATGCCGCTTATCGGCTCATGTATTATCTATTCACACTCAATTATGTCACTTATAACGCGCATCAAAGAAGATGCCGCGCCGCGGCATCTCCTCAATTATCTCCGCAGGTCGATAAGACCATATAAATAGGGAAATTGTGAGCGTGTAACTCAATAGACTATACTATTCTGTCTGTTCTCATAAAAGACTACCACTGAACCGGTCTTAATAGACACACCGCACTACACATTTTTAGTGCATCGGCTAAAATATTGCCGATATATTTCCGCCTCCTCGATTGAATTCGTTGAGGCCAGAAATAAGAGCTTACTGAACAAGCTCAGTCTATTCCCGTCTCACCGATTTACTTCGCTGGGACCAGGAAACAAGACAAGCTCGAAAATAAGAGCAAAAATTGAACTTTGATTCGATTCACCCTCCGCCTCAAGTGCGGAAAAGCCAGAAAAGTGTCATCCCGTTTCTTCGATTGAAATCGTCGAGACCAGGAAACGAGATAAGCTCGAAATAAGGGCAAAAATCGGATTTCAATTCGAATCAACTTTTGCCCAGTGCGAAAGAGAGATACAAAAAGCTATCTCATCCCGTCCCTTCGATTAACTTCGGTGAGACCAGGAAACAACACGCTCGAAACAGAGCACAATCGAACCTCGATTCGGTTGAATCATTCTCGCTAAAAACTGTGAGAAAGCCCAGGTCATTGTACCTGTAGCAACACAAAAAAACCTTGATCGAACATAGATTCGATTCAGTTTCTCGACAAAACCGCGAGAAAGCTCAGGCACAAATAGCTTGAAGCTACAACAATAGGTTCGAAGTGAAAACAAACCTTAAAAAAAAGAGAAATATGGCGCTACATTTTCACAAAACGCCGATCATCCTGAGTGCGACAACACTCAAAAACTTGGCTAATCGCTATAAAGAGTATACAGCCAAACTCCACTTTCCCACAACAGATGAGGAAAGCTATGAACAAGTCAGAACTACTATTGCACTCCTCCAGAGTAGCACAAATCAGCTGAAAGAAAGCCGAGGAAACCTCAAAAAATAAAATCAAGATTCATCCTGTTCTTTTGAAGTGGATAACTGAGTATCTAACCTACAGAAGCTTCCAGGTCAGAATTGGAGGGGTTTATTCTGAGGTAAAATGCGCTGAAAGTAGGGTAACTCAAGGTGGCGTCCTGTCTCCAGTTCAACATTTTCACTGCAGACTTGCCTTCAGTCCTCGAAACTTTCGGAGTTAACTGTAAAATGTATGCTAACGACATCAAAATCTATAGGACCATATCTACGTTAGATGACTCAAAATCCCTCCAGCTCGCTGTAGATGAGATATGGAAGTGGGCAGGGTCATGGCAGTTACCACTAGCTCCGCAGAAGACCATTTTCATGCGAGTAGGAACGGTGGATTCCATTCCGGAAACCTCATACTTAGTAGGTGCAACTATATACCTCGTGTGGAGTTTGTTCGGGATATAGGCTTCCACTACAGTGATAAACTTGAATTCTCCAAACATATTCAAATTTGTTGTAAGATGGCTCTCTCTAGAACATTCCAGCTTTTCAAAGGATTGTCCGTTAAAAACAAAAACATTCTTCTCGGAGCTTACAAGACTTACATTCGACCAATTTTAGAATCGGGTACTACTGTGTTCTACCCAAGGAAAGTAAGGGATATACAGGCGATCGAGAAGATTCAGAATAACTTTACGCGAAAACTACTAGTTAGAGTGGGTGGTTTCTTGTATTCCAAAATACCTAGAGCTGGAATCAGGAATAAATACCTAGGTCTTCCGTCACTGGAGGCGCGACGTCAAGTATCGGACTTGTGCATGGTCTATAAAATGTTGCACTACTCGGGTATCTTTGGAAATCATAACTTTTGCAAAATACGTCATTCCCATACAAGAGGAGGAGGAACTAAACTCATCTTGGGGCGCCCTCGCACTGCTTTGTGGCGAAGCTTCTTCGCGTTCAGAGCGGGCAGAAAACCGAATACAAAAAACCGAATCCAGCGATCATACCGTGTGATTGACCTAACTGCGTTTTTATTTCTAGAGCCTAGCTCTATTTTGTTTTCTGAAAATGGCTGTATAGTGGTTTGCGTAATTAGTGTTTGTTTGTTTTTTTTTCTCTCACGTTTGCCTTACGCATTCGTAATAAACTTATACTTATTATATAATTTTTTGAGGTTTCCTCGGCTTTCTTTCAGCTGATTTATGCTACTCTAGAGGAGTGCAATAGTAGTTCTGACTTGTGCATAGCTTTCCTCATCTGTTGTGGGAAAGTCGATTTTGGCTGTATACTCTTGATAGCGATTAGCCAAGTTTTTGAGTGTTGTCGCACTCAGGATGATCGGCGCTCTGTGAAAATGTAGCGCCATATTTCTATTTTTTTTGAGAAGGTTTGTTTTTACTTCGAACCTATTGCTGTAGCTTCAAGCAATTTGTGCCTGAGCTTTCTCGCAGTTTTGTCGAGAAATTGAATCGAATCTATGTTCTATCAAGGTTTTTTTTGTGTTGCTACAGGTACAGTGACCTGGGCTTTCTCGCAGTTTTTAGCGAGAATGATTCAATCGAATCAAGGTTCGATTGTGCTCTGTTTCTGAAGTTAATCGAAGAGACAGGATGAAATAGCTTTTTGTATCCCTTTTTCGCGCACTGGGCAAAAGTTGATTCGAATTGAAATCCGATTTTTGCTCTTATTTCGAGCTTATCTCGTTTCTTGGTCTCGACGATTTCAATCGAAGAAACGGGATGACACTTTTCTGGCTTTTCCGCACTTGAGGCCAAGGGTGAATTGAATCAAAGTTCAATTTTTGCTCTTATTTTCGAGCTTGTCTTGTTTCCTGGTCCCAGCGAATAAATTACACTACGACTTATGTAAAGTTAATGTGTATAAGAATATATAACAAGTACGGACAATGAAAGAATAGCCATTTTCTAATTATATTTGACCCAATCTTCAAATACTAGAAGTAAGTAAATCAAGAAAAGGAAAGGTATGAAGGAGAAGTTGACAAAGCTCGTTTCGCCCCTGGCCTCAGACGAACTTTATCAAACAGGTCTGCCGGGGCTCCTCAGTGAGGAACAGAACTGTCGATGAAAAGGAAGGATGAATACGCAAGCATGAGCCGAGCAGAGTGAAGTAGTGTTGGAAACGTTAGAAAGAGGTATTCGGGCAAGAAATTATAGTATACTATCAATATCAGAATGAAGTCCATATGATCACAAGTCCTTATACTGGACAGTATCGAACACCGACCTATCAACAGTAAAGGCTTAGTATGTTATGCTTTTTACCAATTGTGTTATACTTTTCTTTTCATCTATTAGGTTGAACTTATATGTTATCATTTTTTGTTTATAGATGCATTTTATCATATTTACTTCTGCGAATTCTGGTGTATATAAGTTTCCAATTAAAACTGTTTTCATTTCTTTGAGTTTTTTCCGTGAGGGAATCTAAATTTTAACAGATATTAGCTAATCTCAAGGTATCCGTGTAAACTGTGGATGCTTTGACTTTTATAGAGATATCAGAATGAGCATGAGAAAATCTTTCAACTCGGAAATTAAAATCATCTGTCTTATAATACAATTTTGTCCATATTCTATTATTAATTGTTTCTATACTAATGTCTAAGTAATTGCATTTATAGGGATTATTGTGCGTCTTTTTGAGCTCCAGAACATTCCTATGTATTAGTGAAATTTGACTATCCACAAAAGTTTCATCTTTATTATGGATTATGAGCAAGTCATCCATATATCTAAAAGGTTTAAAAAGTATGTTATTTTCAATTTTCGCGCTCATAGAGTACCTGTACTCCAACATGGAAACTGCAATATCGGCTAACAATGGGCAGAAGTTACCTCCCTGAGGAACTTCTTTCGTCTCTTGAAGCACAAGTTCTCCGAAACGACAGTAACTGTTGCGTAAAAGATAGTCAACGTGATATATCAAGTCTGTGATGGTATAATACCTGTAACGGCCTTTATCTAGCTCAGAATCTTGATAAAATACTCTGTATCCATTGGTAACTATCCATTTTTTATTGGCATTTTTGAAGCAAATTTTCAAAAATTCCTTCATGTTATACAGAATAAAACTGTGTGGAAGGTTAGTGAACATATCCGTAAAATCAGCAGAATAAACTTGAACCCCATTGGTACTCAATCTACATAATTCAGCTGCTATGTTAATGTTGGAGATAGACCAATAGGTCTTGAGTCCTCCCTTCCTTTGGTAACTCACATTGGTATAATTAATAAAATGTGTCTTGAGAAATGAGAATTTTTTTTGCAATTTTACTGCTAATGGTTTCATGCTGCTGTTTCTTGCTCCCGTAATGAATCTAAGTTTTATGGGATCCTTATGTAATTTCGGTAAAGCGTAGATGATGGGTAACTCACAATCTATGTTAAAATTTCTGAAAGTTGGGCTCCGCAGAAAAGGTCAAGGATTTGGCATTGTTCTTAAATGTAGTGAAATTGTTCTATTAGATTTGGCTATCAAACTTATTTCCTAAATGTAGTGAAATAGTTGAGTCGATTTGGCTGTTGTTGGTATATGAAGATAACATAATCATTATATGTAGTGAAATTGTTGCAAACGGATTTGGCAGGAGCTCTATGAATTATCACAGTCAAATCACGCGTCAGGAAGGTCCTCTGGCGAGCGAATGAAGACAAAAAGAAAAAATAATAAACCCTCAGTCAACAATGCTGAACGAAACGTGGCCTTATGGGCTAGAAATACGGTTTCCGAATGCTATTCTGCCTTTTCAGCGTAGCTCCCTTTAAGGTACTAGACCTTCCCTCTTCCCTCACTGATTAGATAAAAATCACGAAAACGAAATGTAACACAATTTATTAGCTACTGACGCTATGTCTTCGTGTCCTAAACGCTTTCATGGTTCGCATTGTATGGAAACGTTTTTGCTGCTAGACTTATTATTGTTCTCATTTGATTCAATATGCGCTTCAAGGAAAACCCCTTCTGACGCGCGATTTGACTGTGATAATTCATAGAGCTCCTGCCAAATCCGTTTGCAACAATTTCACTACATATAATGATTATGTTATCTTCATATACCAACAACAGTCAAATCGAATCAACTATTTCACTAGATTTAGGAAATCAGTTTGATAGCCAAATCTAATAGAACAATTTCACTATATTTAAGAACAATGCCAAATCCTTGACCTTTTCTGCGGAGCCCAACTTTCAGAAATTTCACAACTTTTTCCAAGGGTTTCCCTTCTACAACATCGTCAATCTCTAAAAAGTCAAGTTGTTGTTTTTTCGAAAACATAGTGGTAGAAATGAGGAGACAACCGCTCCGTTGCTAAGACTGCAAGATAATTGTTGCAACGCGGCTTCCTACAAATAAGATACAAGGCATGTACTTTTTGAATTTAAAAGTCGAAAAATGAAGAAATGAGCTTCAAAATGACCCAATTGTACAGGTTCTAGGCACTATTCTAGACGGGGGGGGGGGCACGCACCATTCAAGACAGAAATGAAATGAACGGCTAATTGGTGAGGCTACCAGTCGAAGTATTTCCGCAGAGCTCTAATAAAAACAATGATTGATAGCGCAGTATCAGCCTCTTTTATCAGAGTTTTTCATCATTTCTATGAGTAAATTTTGGGTGGCCCCACCACGTCTAGGATATACCCAGGGTCAGCCGCTCTAGCCAAACTTCACCGGTTCATGCTGATGTGGCTCGTCTGCGCCGGCCCATATGTCTGTTTCGGAAAAGGAACGATAGTTAAAGGCAGTGTTCACGATGAATATCGGACTCGAGTTCGACCCAGAAATGGGATTGTTTTGTCGTGAGGTAACTAATAGTGAAGAAACAGCGAAGAAAAACGTCCAGAATAAGTCAAAATAACGGCTTCTTAATTCAGGGCGTGGACGAGAATCATGGGCCCTGCTGATTTCGTCAAGCGCGCGCTAATCGCGAAATCTGCGCGAATCGGTAATGCTAATTGCGGCAGAGTTGCTTGGCAATTTGCCATCGAAACGCGTGCGGCGCCACAAGCTCGTCCGATCGGGGGCGGACCGGGATAGGTAGGCGCATCGGGAGAGCTTTCAAAGCCGTTTGTATTCATTTCTGGCCAGTTTTCGTTGCCTTCTTAGACCCTATCCTCTACAGCACCTGCCAACTTAGAGTTTCACACCGAGACCTCGAGAACGAGATTTGTCGTGAACACTGCCTTTAAGTGCGCCAGAAGAGGGCTACCGTAATCTTAGGAATAATGTTATTCGGCTCTCGTAAACAAATTGGATGATACAAAATTGACCAAGGGTAAAGTATAAAAGAAGTGAAGAGCGGTGTGTCTTGATTCACACACCGTCCTGCTCCAGAGGTCAGCAGTTGAGGATCTGCATGGACTACAAAGCAGGAAAACATCACCACCTGTAGGGAAGATGAAGCAAATTCCTGTAGGGAAGATGAAGCGAATTCGGAGTCAGAACTTAGAAAATTTTAGAGCTAACTCGAGTGAGATTACGGTAGCCCTGTTCTGGCGGACTTAACTATCGTTCTTGTAGATTCGGATGCCTGGCTTGCATACGGTGTCCTGAGCATTAAACTGAGGTCCTGCACACTCCTACTGAGATCCAGCACACATTCCATGAAGTCCTGCTCATCCTTACAGGGGTCTTGCACACGTTTCATGATGTCCTGCACACTCCTACGGATGTTCTGCACACATTCCACGAAGTTCTGCTCATCCTTACAGGGGTCTTGCACACGTTTCATGATGTCCTGCACACTCCTACTAAGGTCCTGCACACATTCCTTGATGTCCTGCACACCCCTATTGGGGTCCTGCACACGTTCTATGATGTCCTGCACAACTTTACTAAGGTCCTACACACATTCCATGACGTCCTGCTAATCCCTACTGGGGTCCTGCACACGCTTCATGATGTCCTGCACACTCCTACTGATGTCCTGCACACATTCCATGAAGTCCTGCTCATCCTTACAGGGGTGTTGCACACGTTTCATGATGTCCTGCACACTCCTACTAAGGTCCTGCACACATTCTACGACGTCCTGCACACCCCTACTGGGGTCTTGCACAGGTCCCATAATATCCTGCACACTCCTACTGAGGTTCTGCACACATTCTACGACGTCCTGCACACCCCTACTGGGGTCCTGCACAGGTCCCATGATGTCCTGCACACTCCTACTGAGGTTCTGCACACATTCTACGACGTCCTGCACACCCCTACTGGGGTCCTGCACAGGTCCCATGATGTCCTGCACAACCCTACTGAGGTTCTGCACACATTCTACGAGCTCCTGCACACCCCTACTGCGGTCCTGCCCAGGTCCCATGATGCACTGCAACCTCCTACTGAGGTTCTGCACACATTCTACGACGGCCTGCACACCCCCTACTGGGGTCCTGCACAGGTCCCATGATGTCCTGCACACTCCCTACTGAGGTTCTGCACACATTCTACGACGTCCTGCACACCCCTACTGGGGTCCTGCACACAGGTCCCATGATGTCCTGCACACTCCTACTGAGGTTCTGCACACATTCTACGGCGTCCTGCACACTCCTACTGGGGTCCTGCACAGGTCTTATGATGTCCTGCACACTCCTACTGAGGTTCTGCACACATTCTACGACGTCCTGCACACCCCCTACTGGGGTCCTGCACAGAGTCCCCATGATGTCCTGCACACTCCTACTGAGGTTCTGCACACATTCTACGACGTCCTGCACACCCCTTCTGGGGTCCTGCACAGGTCCCATGATGTCCTGCACACTCCTACTGAGGTTCTGCACACATTCTACGACGTCCTGCACACCCTTCTGGGGTCCTGCACAGGTCCCATGATGTCCTGCACACTCCTACTAAGGTCCTGCACACTCCTACTGAGGTCCTGCACACATTCTACGACGTCCTGCACACCCCTACTGGGGTCCTGCACATGTACCATGATGTCCTGCATACTCCTACTAAGGTCCTGCACACTCCCACTGAGGTTCTGCACACATTCTACGACGTCCTGCACACCCCTACTGGGGTCCTGCACAGGTCCCATGATGTCCTGCACACTCCTACTAAGGTGTTGCACACGTTCCATAATGTCCTGCAGACTCCTACTGAGGTCCTGCACACCCCTACTGGGGTCCTGCACAGGTCCCATGATGTCTTGCACACTCCTACTAAGGTCCTGCACACTCCTACTGAGGTCCTGCACACATTCTACGACGTCCTGCACACCCCTACTGGGGTCCTGCGCGGGTCCCATAATGTCCTGCACACTCCTACTGGGGTTCTGCACAGGGCCCATGATGTCGTGCACACTCCTACTAAGGTCCTGCACACTCCTACTGAGGTCCTGCACACATTCTACGACGACCTGCACACCCCTACAGGAGTCCTGCACAGGCCCATGATGTCCTGCACACTCCTACTGAGGTCCTGCACAGGTACCATAATGTCCTGCACACTCCTACTGAGGTCCTGCACACCCCTACTGGGGTCCTGCACAGGTCCTATGATGTCCTGCACACTCCTACTAAGGTCCTGCACACATTCTACGACGTCCTGCACACCCCTACTGGGGTGCTGCACACGTCCCATGATGTCCTGCCCACTCCTACTAAGGTCTTGCACACGTCCCATGATGTCCTGCCCACTCCTACTACGGTCCTGCACACGTTCCATGATGTCCTGCACACTCCTACTGGGAGGTCTTCCACACGTTCCTTGATGTCCTGCACACTCCTACTGAGGTCCTGCGCAGGTACAATGATGTCCCTACACACTCCTACTGAGGTCCTGCGCATGTACAATGATGTCCTGCACACTCCTACTGAGGTCTTGCACAGGTCCCATGATGTCCTGCACACTCCTACTAAGGTCTTGCACACGTTCCATGATGTCCTGCACACTCCTACTGGAGGTCTTGCACACGTTCCATGATGTCCTGCCCACTCCTACTGAGGTCCTGCACACATTCTACGACGTCCTGCACACCTTTACTGGGGTCCTGCACACGTTCCATGATGTCCTGCACACTCCTACTGAGGTCTTGCACAGGTCCCATGATGTCCTGCACACTCCTACTAAGGTCTTGCACACGTTCCATGATGTCCTGCACACTCCTACTGAGGTCATGCACACCTTCGATGATGTCCTGCATACTCCTACTGAGGCCCTGCCCACATTCTAGGACGTCCTGCACACCCCTACTGAGGTCTCACATAGTCAACCGACACTTCAGCACATCCTGCGACGCCTTCTTATCGATGGTGCGCTTTGAACGAATACGCGCCGCGGTCAAGTACATCAACCCGCACAGCGTCCTCTTCCGAGCCGGACGTTCAAAGTACACCACCCTGGAGAGCAAGGTGTTTATATGGAGTCTAAGAAAACAATGACTGATAACGAAAAACCCACCATTTTCATAAACTATTCTTGAGAGGCCGGTTTCCGAGTTTCAAACGCCGGTTAGGGGCCCAGAAGTCATTATGGTGAGTTCTGACAATTATTTTCGTCATTCCCGTGGCCGATTACCTCTAGTCACAAATTTTCGAGCGATTTGGTCCACGCCTTCCAAAAAAATGGTTTTCGACGGACGGAGGTGGAGGCGGAGGCGGAGGCGGAGGCGGTGGTGGAGAACGTTTTTGCGTACTTTGAGAGGTCATAACTTTAGAAAGCGGGGACCAGTTGGGATGAAAAGTTGCACACATATGTAATTTCTTGCAGCGCGTCGAATAGTGTACAGCTCATACCTCTGTTGACGGTATGAATAGGTGATCTCATTGTAGGGCATCCGCGCGGGAAGAGATCAAAGCCAAATCCTGGTGAGCGCTTCGCGCTCACCACAATTTAAGTCCTGCTTTGATTTTGAAAAACCTATGCTTTAAAATGGTTGTTTGCCTGTTGGCATTTTGAAACAGCTTATATGTGTCATTATGGTTTTGTTCCCTTTCAAAATTACCGTCTATGATATTGATTACAAGTTCTTTCATGAGAGTTATGGTGTAGTATTTCTTACAAATATTCCCATAATTATTGCTAGCTTTATATAAAGGGCAGAAAATGAAGTGTTTCTGGTACTCTTTTATTTTCTTATAAGGCTATTAGACTGCCTACGGAAGGAGGTCCCTTGTAGTACTGGTTTGAGTCTTTTTCTGTACTGTTTTTTGAAGTGCAACTGCAAGTTATTCATTTTCATAACATCTAGCTTGTACTTATTTTTCATGTAGTTGATGAATTTCGTTGTAGCGTCGAAATAAGTTTGTGTTATTTCACTCCTGTTATTCATCTTTTCTATTCTATATTTAGTCCCTTTATTCAAAATTTCTTTGAGAATTGAATTTTTTATTTTATCAATATTCCCTGTTATGATGTGTTGATGATGGGGATCAATATAATCTTTATATTCATCCCGACCATATTCACAAATGCATCCATCTGAAATTATTTCTTGGATGCTACTTTTATCTAAAGCTTTCAACATATTATTATAGTTGAAAACAATGCTAGGTACAGGATTCTCATAAATATGAACCACTCTTACGTTTTTATAACGTTCTATTTCAGTGTTAGTAACAAGGTTAGGCAAATCTATGCTGTTGAAAATTCTATTGAAATTAATCCGATCAGAAACGTTACTGAAATAATTAGTAAATATTTTAAAATAATTGAAGTCAATCGGTGAGACGGGAATAGACTGAGCTTGTTCAGTAAGCTCTTATTTCTGGCCTCAGCGAATTCAATCGAGGAGGCGGAAATATATCGGCAATATTTTAGCCGATGCACCAAAATGTGTAGTGCGGTGTGTCTATTGAGACCGGTTCAGTGGTAGTCTTTCATGAGAACAGACAGAATAGTATAGTCTATTGAGTTACACGCTCACAATTTCCCTATTTATATGGTCTAATCGACCTGCGGAGATAATTGAGGAAATGCCGCGGCGCGGCATCTTCTTTGATGCGCGTTATAAGTGACATAATTGAGTGTGAATAGATAATACATGAGCCGATAAGCGGCATGGATACAGAGATTTATATATCGTGCTGTGTGAACAGCACAATTTCTGTGTAAACTTGTACTACATGACGTTTCTGAATAGTACAAAACATAATACAGGGCTTTATCCCGCCCCTCTACCCAAAATAAACGGGTAGGTTTCACAGTACCGACGACCAATATCCTTGTAAAGGGTACAAACGTGTAACTCAAGCAACTCCAGCTGTTTCGAATGAGGTCTCATTGAACTCTCCAATGGCCGTGGTGGTCCAGCCGCGATTGCGTCGGCGTGACTGACTCACCCCAGCGGACGACGGCCCTTCATTTCCGACAGCACTCCTGCGCCGCTTTGGCGTGTTCCCATTCACTTCCGTCTGCCTTTCACATTCCTCATGCTAAATTTTGATTGGTAACTGCTAATTGATTCTCTTGTGAATTTCAGAAAAATCTCGATTTGGGCTCGTGCCTTTATTCTGATATTCGCACAACGATGGATCCTAACCAGATCCGACAGCAGCAATCGAGAACAGATCAGCAAACCTCCAGAAGAGGAACAGTTGGGAGGAACAGAAACGACAACGGACGTCCGAGAGTAGAAGTCTGAGCAGACAGCAGCGATGAAGAGGATCAACAACGGACGCAGGTACAAGGGGTGAGCCTCGTGCTCACTCCTTTGTTAGTCCAACAGTTCGTGCTCCTCTTGGGTATTATCGTTCACGTGTTCGTCCGGCGGCGCATAAGACAGCGAACCGGTCTCATCCTCAGACTAATCCCCCATGCGGTCGGACTCAACACGAGACCGACCACAGGCGGAATGGAGGGCGAGCCGGCCGGCTCTAATACAGCGCGTAATACAGTTCATAATACAGTTGCGTCGCAGACACTGTTTGGGGTCAGTTGACCACTCACGATCCCCGTGTCAAGCCATGACCCCCATAGTCCACTTTGGTTACACAGACCCGAGACACAGCCAAACATCACCAGGCATGGCCGAGGTGTCGACAACTATTACCACTGACGAAGAGGTTATGGACACAGAAGAGTGTCTCTTCACATTAGTGAAGCAGCCTTCACCCATCGAGCGCGTGATGGGACACCGTCGAGTAGCACGCACACGGCTCGTGAACCTCAGTGGACCGCCACGAGTGACGGTCAGGAGGCTGAGTCGGGAGCGGAGGCGGAGGGGGCACCACGCCCCATCAACGATTACGACGACAGCTTAGCGGGAATCGTTGCCGCATTGACCATCCGACCGATGGAGGGAAGACATATTACAGACCTAATACGCTGTGCTTGGTGGAGAGACAACTACTCAAATGCTCTGAGGTTCGACGTCACCGCCGAATATCTGCGCTTTAGTACAGTTGACAGGCTACAGCAGCAAAACGCTTGAGCCGCTAGTACAGCTCCACCAACAGCATCTGCTAGGGATAATACAGCTGCCGCAGCAGCCACTACTACCGCTACGCAATTAGCAGAAAACCTAAACGGGCAGCAGCGACCGTTTATCCATACGTGTTTCGATGTGTTCTACCAGTTTCATCATGTATCCACGTCCAAACTTTGTGCGTAATCAGCACGTGTTGGGTTAACTGCAGTTCATTTGCCTGCCAGTCTTCGCTTAACGGCTGTGCAGAGTTCCGGCGACCGGCAGCAAGTGGCCGAGCTAGATGTCTGGGGCGTGCTCTAAACCTGACGCGGCGTTGGGCGCGAAGGCTTTGCGAAATCGCGGCGCCGATGTCGCTAGCTTCCCTTTTTTAACCTCGTTCATTCAACATCAAATCTAGCTTAGACTCTGAGTTTTGACCGAGAAATAGTCGCGAAATAACCCACCAGGGCTCCGCAGCGCCTCCTGTTGGGCTGTTTCGCGGCTATTTCTCGACATTTCACGAAGCGGGCAAGTAGTAGCCGAGAAATAGCCGAGATATAATCGACTAGCTTTTACTGCTTTGATATGCTTCGAGAGTCCAGAAAATGCCTGCAAATATTTTCTAAAAAATGATACGCTCAGAGAGCTGTTAGGTAAACTTGGAGCTTGTATTCATGACAGTGAATATATTGAGATATAGATTTCGAGGTGCCGAAATTAGCAGACGGTTTGCGGTAGTAGTCGCATAAATCACAGCTGTCACACGTTAGAACAAAAAAAGTAGTAAAAGTAAAATAGAAAATCCAAAGGACCATTTTGCGTCGTCGCTCGCTGAAGCGTCACTCAGGGAAATACTGCTGTCGCAGCGGCAAAAACACTGTGAGGTACCCGTGTCGCACAACACGATGCCGACCTCGTCCGCTGCTTGGCGTCCCCTACTCTCCATTATTTCGCGGTGCTACTCCGCAGAGCGCCTTAGGGTTCGCGCAGAGGAAAGAGCTGTACCCACTCCCGAACACGCCGTGACCTGTCCACTGGCAACAAACGTGATGAAACACATATGGCTAAATGGTCGCTGCTGCCCGTTTAGGAGGCCCCGCAATTAGCACCTATTACAATTCCGTCGTCTTCAATAGCCCACACGCTCCGGCGTACTCGAGAACATCCTCGGGCCCGGGAGGTGGCCAACCCGGCCCGTCCTGGTAACACCAGGCGTAGGCTTTTTGTTGCTGAACTTAATCTTGTTCTGCTTTGATCCAAATCACGCTCGACTGAAAACTCCTTCTGACGCGTGATTCGACGGGTGTTTCCAAATAGACACCCCTGCATTCACGCGCAAAAATTTTTAATTGAGGCCGAGTGGTCGTCGCAGGTTTTTCTCATTTTTTTGTGTTTTCCTCGTTTTTCCTGCTTTTTCTTCTATTGTTTTTTGTTTTTTCTGCGTGGTTACAAAGGAAAGTAGTGTTTTTAGGGGTTTCAGTGCTGATTAGGGTGGCAAAATCCTGATTCGATGCCAGGGAATAATCGAAATAGCATTTATGATAATTTTTCATGCAATCACTATTTCTTACCCTTATCGTTTACACCAAGCAGAAGATACAAGACTATAGAAGAGTGGAAGAAACGGCGAAACATCAAAAATATGGCATCGATCATGCCTTGAAGGCTGGAAGAATAGAAAGTTGGAGGAGCGTTGTTTTTTTATTCAGTGTATATAACTGTTATTAAGTACGTAGCTGCACCGTCCAATCTGGATTTCTCCTGGTTCGGTGGGTAAAAGATTAGCCCACACTCGGGGTTTTCCTCCCCTGCCGGACGGTGCAGCCGAAGGCCGAAGGCTGCACCGTCCAATCTGGATTTCTCCTAATTCGCACCTCCCGGAATCGCTAGGGCAAAAGATTAGCCCCACCCGGGGTTTTCCTCGAATGCCGCCGTCCAATTTGGATCTCTCCTGACCAATTCGGAATTCTCCTGATTCGCAGTCCAATTCGGGTTTCTACGATTGGCCCTCATTGAATATTGGTACTTCAATATATAAGACATTTCACCCTAATATTTTCAAGGTCTGGAAATTGGATTAAATGGTTTGGTTCTGCGCCTCAAATTTCTGTATTGAACGCTTTAGGATGAAAAAAGTCACTTTGCTTACTACAAGGTTAGATGTGTCATAATCTGAGGATTCCCCCCCTAATACGTTGACACAAGAGTAATTCATAATGATTCGTTGTGAAAAAACTCTTCTGTGCTAGAAATCCTCGAGAACAACTTCCTATCCACCAAATCCATTAGCAAGAATCTCACTATATTTTAATGATTACGATGTCTACAAATATCATCATCAGCCAAATCAAGTCAATAATTTCACTACATTTAAAAAATGAAGTTGAGAGCCTAATCCAATAAACAATTTTACGACATTTAAGAACAATGCCAAATTCCTAACCTTTTTTTGCGAAGACCAACTTCTAGAAATTTACTCAGTTTTCAAGAGATCCAGCAGCTTGAACACTGCGATCGAAATGCGAAATTAGGCAGCGGGTTCAGGCAACTCCTCCATCTAGCCGGAAGCTCTGAGTAATTGCCTCCCACCGACCGCACATTGTGACGTCACATTCTACTCGATACATACGAAGGCTTCAGTGGATCACCTAGTACACTGTAGCAATTACTGTGGTTTCACCCCCAACCCGTAATGTCTACTTGTGAGCTCACTTGCCCATGAGCCGGTAATGTCGCTAGTCGACGATACAGCGCTGTCGACTGTTTGCTGGCGATCTACTGTCCTTTTATAAGGAGAGTTACGGGACGTCGGCGAGTGGCACAACAGAAAGTGTGCCGCGCGCCTGCTTAGCCGAAATGCCCCATTTAATGAACTAACGGTTTTTCCGCACGGCGAAGACGTCGGTGCAGGTTGCACAGCGGAAAACCTTCGAGTAATCGAGATAACCACAAATGGATGGTTACCCTAAATTTATGACGCTCATGGTGGTGTACGGAATCAGCGAGAAAAGCAGGAAGGAGAGTCATAGATTTTGGACTTTTCTCTCACAATGAAACATATTATATGAGAGTTTAATCACAAGTTCCTGACACTCCTGCATTAGACTACAAAAGATTTTACCTCAAGAATTTTCAGGATTGACCTAACCACACACGGCTGGTGTTTTGGAATTGCTAATACTTACGACACTTACATTAGGGTAGGTTTTCACAGAACATTTTGACCAGATATATTTCAACGATTGGAGCCTATTCATTAGTAGACCCCTCCTATATAGCACGCGCCAAGTGCTCAATTCCTCCAAATACGTTAGATATAAGCGACCACTGCAGGCCAAACCTCCTTCGCTAACCACCACAGGCCAGGCCCCCTACCAGATTTAGTGGCTAGATGGATGGATGAATTCTCAACAAGTCGTCATTCTTTTGTCCATATCCGGACTATCTCCTCACCCTGGCTCGCTCTTGCGCAACGATTGCGAATGAAGAACTCGTCCACCAATTTTAAACCCTCAAAAATCTTTAAGGAGCTTGTTTATTGGGGGCCTTGGACGATTTCAGAAATACCACTGTGATCAGCGGGTAACTCTCTCCAAGATCAACCTAATATCTGAAAACTAATTTTCTGGGCATTCTCCGCCTTTAAAGGCACAGTACACCCTCAGGTATGAATTTTGAGATTTTCATGTAATTGTGTAGAAGACCCTCCTGTATAACACGTTGCCAAATGCCAGATCTCATTTCCTTCAAATAAGCGAGATATAAGCGACCACTACAGGCCCAATCCCCTTCGCTCACCACCACAGGCCCGGCCCCCTCCCAGATTTACGAACTCGATAGCGGCTCGATGGATGGATGAATTCCAACAAGTAGTCGTTCTTCAGTCAATTACCGGACTGTCTCCGTAACCTGGCTTTTTCTCACGCAAGGATTACGAATGGAGAGAAATACAGGCCTGAGACAACTCGTCCACCAATTTTTCCCCCTCAAAATCTAGGCATCTTCGAAGAGCCATAACTGTTCAAAGGGGGTCTTGGATGATTTCAGAGATACCACTGTGATCAGCGTGTGACCCTCTCCAAGATAATCATGAAATCTAAAAATTAATTGTTTGGGTGTCCTGTGCCTTTAAAGGCAGCGTTCACGATTCTCATCCTCGTTGACTTTCCACAGAGAAATGATAGGAGAGAAGGATCCTAGGCTCCCAGTGTCGAAAGAACAGTAGAAAACGAGCCAGGAGCGGCAAAATAACGGCTGCAAACAAGCGTTTTGGTGCCCCAGACACGCCCCGTGCCCCGGATCCGCCCCTCGAAAAGAACAAATGAACACTCAGATTACAGGGACGATCAAGTGAAGGAAGTGCTGATAAGTGAGCTGATCGCTTCATTGCACTGATAGGTATCATCCTTCTAGCGGTCAATTCCTCCTAGCTCAAAAATCAACGTAAACAAGGGAGGGCCTATTTTGGCTCAAAAACCCGTTTTTCGTGTCCTTTTTAAGCATGCCTTGCAATATAGAGCTCTAGACCTTCCTTAAACCGTGGAGATATCGGAAGCGAAATTTATCGTGAACACTGCCTTTAGGAAAGCACTCGCGCAAAAAGACCTTATCATATTTTTTTGGTTTTTTGTTGCGTAGATGAGCCCTCGATGTAGAGCAATGCGGTTTCCGGAGAGTAAGCTATACGAAAACCTTTGCACATCACAGAAATTCCTTCGTCGACGCAAGGCCTACCTCGTACGTGTACTCGACAATTGTGTCAGTAGCTTTGTCGAAAGCTGAAATAAGAGCGGGAGCCGTACTGGAATATGGTAGCAGACAAACTGGAGAAGGCAGTTGGAAGGAATGACTCGCTCACTGTACAGCAGTGTATTGCTGAAGTCGGATCACGCCAGGATGGAGGTCTTTCAAACGCGGTGTTTGCGGCAAATCATCAGGATAACTTCGAGGGATCGCATACGCACCGACGTTATCCCAGACACTTGCGACCATCAGCCCACTATCGAGGAACAAATTTGAACGAGAAGGTTGCGCTGGTTTGGAAACGTGACAAGAATGGAAACAAGCCGACTTCCGTACAGATTGTTATGTCAAAAATGCCCAGCGCAGTGGGAGGTTGAGAGAGCAGCTCAGAAGAAGACGTGGTTGATGTAATTCGTGACGGATCTGGAGTTCCAACATTGCAGTGTCCATAATGCTAAATTTATTGCTGTGAACGTACTGAATGGAACCGTATTGTTTAGGCCACACGTGCTCCTATGACATCTACGGCAATGTGCTGGTTGAGAGGTCATCCCGCTCCGCCAGCCGCCAGCCAACAGGATGAGTGGGCGAGTGACTGAGTGATATGGTACTGGTCCCACATGAACTCTTTCAGCAAAATGGGAGTCTTATTGAGGAAAACCAGACCGTTTTATGTGAGATAACACAACGATGTGCTTTTGCTATTGGGTAATGTCAGCCCAGAAAGTCGGTTTTGTGAAGAGTTTCTCATTTAATATGAGCCCGTCTGCTCCACATTGCTGTTGTCCTACTTCTGCTGAAACTTTTCTTTCAGCACCCAAATCACTTTTGATTCAAAGAGCCCATTTTTGATAGAATATTCTGCTTAATTTATGTGTGCGCGTCTATGTGTAGATTGACGTGTTTGACCGATTATTTGGCACAGCTTTCCAAGCACGCATACGACTGGGATCAATTCAAGGAGTGGGTAGGGCGTCGAAAGAAAGCACATGATTTGATGGGAACAGGCCAGGGCGTCGAGGGAATGATGCAGGACCCCACAAAAAAAGCGCAGGGCATCGGAGAAAAAAAAACGTTTTAGAAAAGAGTGCCCAAGGACATCCGGTATTGAATGGAGACCCATGAAAGATTTCGTCAGACCTTCGAAAAGGTGCACAGGAGGCCCAAAGAAGGGCGCGGGATGCCACAGAACTGTGCAAGATATCACGAATGGTGTACATGCATGGCTTCGCTGGAACACGGCAAGCATTCTAATCAGCAAGGTTTTCTGAAAAGCGTGCGACACGTCAGAGGGGAGCGGAGAACTTTAGAGTCACTTCCTGCGTATATAGGAAAAGGTGCACCACTTCCTTTTCATGCCCTCTCCCCGTGGGCTCCTCATCTCGACTGCTCAATTACTTATGTCTTTCAACTTGGATCAGATACAATGGGATATACGATCCGACCAAAATCTGCATCCAACAAAGTCAAACATCATTCTAATTCATTACGCAAGTGAAGCACCCGGTGTCGCATCGTTTTATTTATACGAGGGAAAACCAGGCGTGAACGTAATAACGTGAAAAAGCAACATAGAAAAACATACGGAAATAAAACGTATTATTCTGTGGGAATGGATCAAGCAGATCCGCACAAATCAAAAACAATGCCTATGGGAAGCACATTCTCGAAGGTACTTGTCGATCAGCTCTTTGTATTGAAGTAGAGAAGTTGGTTATGGATGTTTCTTGATTATAGAATTATAACTTAGAATACCGAGAGCGATTGTTCTAATCACAACAGAGATGAATATGGAGGAACATTTCGTCCAAATATTCCACAAAACGTTTGGGACGCTATCATTTATGGCGCGTTGTCGACGAAGCCGTTGCATAGGCCGTTGCAGAGCCAGACTCCAAATTCAGAAGCCGACGAAAACTCATCGAAACCAAGAAAAGTGGGCTCGAAACTGCTTTACAATTCCGTCGAACTTGAAGCACCGCCCCTCTCATGCCTCGTAACGCTCACTTTATGGGTTTCATGTAACTTCGGACGTGACGTGTGGAGGCTGTTACCAACTGGACACTCTTGTAGAATGGCGCTTCCGTCACGTCATTTCGGATTCTTCAGTACAAAAATGAGAAGAGGCATCAACGCGTTTTAACGCGTCATGATTTGTGAACAACAGGTTCTCACTCGCCAAGAAGTGCTGAATTACTACTGCTGTGTACGTTTCTGCAAGAATGTCCATTTGGATTCACCTGCGCGTGGACTGGATTTTCACATTGAGGTTCTTTGAAGCCGTTTCATGCCAGTTTTCCTCAGAGTTTTCAACGTTGTTGTAATAGGCCCCGCAACGGCGTATTTCTGCTGAGGAGTCAGAGTCGTTCCTTGTCGAGCGTACTATCTTTAAAGGCAGTGTCCACGATAAAAACCATGTCTGATTTTTGGTGGAGATCGGCAGCTGCAGGGCCTCGCGCAACCCTAACGTTGAAAAAACTAAGAAAATTGAGCTTGGAACGGTTCCCTACGGCCCCAAAGTTGGACACCCGTCAGCTCGTCACACCCAGATGCACTTTCCACGCCCACCGACGTGAACAAATGAATGCTCGAAATCGTGAGATGAGCGAAGATTTCCAATCGCTAGCCCCGTTATTCCCTTCATTCTCAGCTTCTCTCTTTACTCAGGTCAGCTCGCATAGATCGGCTGCAAAAGACGGAAGTTACAAGCCTCGGACAACTCGTCCATAATGCTTTCCTAGCTGAATTTTTAAAGGACCATAACTCCGTTCTTAGGTCTTGTACGATTCCAAAAACGTCATTGGAATCAGCATGGGACCGTCTTCAAGATAGGTGGAAAAGCAGAAAAGCGATACTTACCGTGAACACTGCCTTTAAAGGCAGTGCTCACGAAGAAAAAGTTGCACGTTTTTTTTGGCTAAAACGTAAGCTTTGGGTCCCTCTAAAAAGATTAAGAACGAAAGTGCGACGGAAAACGGCCGGTAAGTGTGTGAAAATCTCGTGGGCCAGCCAACCCACTGGGCCACTCCACCCATGTCCTATAACAGTTTCCCTGAATTCGTGGTTAGATGAGCGATGGTTTCCAATCAAAAACCCTGTTCTTCCCTTCATTCTCAACTTCTTTCTTCATTCAGGTCAGCTCGCACACATCGGTTGCAAAAACCGGAGTTACAAGCCTCGAACAAGTCGTCCACAATGCTTCCCTTGCTGAATTTCGAGGGGCTATAACTCCGTTTCCAGGGGCGGCATGCATGAACGCAGCGAACGGTGTAGGAGCCGCTCCGCGTGCCATGCGCGCAGCGTCGAGCAACGGGGCGGCCCAGAATTTCGTGGCGTGTGTTGATGTGCCTGATTTTCGGGGCCGCCCCGTTGCTCGACGCTTCGCGCATGGCACGCGGAGCGGCTCCTGACACCGTTCGCTGCGTTCATGCATGCCGCCCCAGGGGTCTTGTACGATTCTAGGGACATCATTAGAAATCAGCATGACCGTTTTTAAGATTGGCGTAAAGACAGAAAAACGACTTTTATCGTGAACACTGCCTTTAAAGCAATGTTAAGATCGCTTCCGCGAGGGGAACAGTTCGCTAAAAACTCGCCAAAGCAGCCGCGACAATTGTGCAACAGATGTTAGATAAACTGCATCCGCAATTCCACTCAAATGCCTCCATTTGCTGCCTTGAGATTTCATGAAAGTTTGTCTATCAAAAGTCTGAGCCAGTCTTATGAGTTCATCTAACATCTGTTTGACAATTTTCGCTGCTGCATGGCATGCTGAGTTATCATGAATAGGCAAAGCAGGGCCACAAAGCAGCCGTCCATCCATCATCGCCACTCCATGCTTCACTCTGACTGCCACACGTTTGAAAGAGAATTCGACGGAACTGCACGGTTGCGCAGAGGAACGAATGACGTTTTTCCCATTTTGTGTTCTTGTAGGACCGTGCGAACTGAAGCCGGGCAATGTTGTGGCGATGCTCTGTGCAATGTATTTTCTTCCTAACAGATCTCACAATGTTGCCTCAGTGGTGGATGGAACGTATGATGGTGTAACCCGAGAAATTTAGCGCCACTTAGGACCAAGTCGTCGAGGCCGACACAACGGTGTTGGATGATCGCCGAGCACTGTGTCGTCCATCTTGGACAGTGGGCTTTCTCATGCGTCCCGTGCGACAGTGGATGCCGTACAAGCACGTTAACCGCAAAAAGTTCGAAACGCTTGCATCTCACCGTCAAAGCTGCTTGGAAATCTATCGGACACCGAGTCCAGCGGCGCTCGGAGCTTTATCTTGAGCTTGTTCTCCAAGTTAAATATAAGAACCACGTGGTATATTAATAAGTTTTTCCATATAGCATCCCACTTTTGGAATACATTACAAACTAGAAGTTCTGCGTTGAAAATCTCGTGACAACTTTATGTTTTTAAAGTGTTCGTATACTTATGCAACAGGCAAATAATGGAGTTTGCCGCATTATTGGAAGTGAAATCGAGGAGCGATGGTAATATCATGCAATCCATAGTTTTTGGCGTAGCAGATTACATGGAAACTAATACCATTACTCTAAAGCTGTTTTCAATTCCCAATTATTTGACTTTGGGGGTGTTTGTATAATAAGGCAACGCACTATTGCGAATTTCGAAAATTTTCGAGCTCTCAAGAACTTATCTGTTTTCGATGATCGGTAGTTGGAGCAGTCGGATTTGAAATTTTATTCAAAAATTTACCCAAGAAGTATCAACGTAACGTTTGAAATTATTGTTCATTCGAATAAACCTCGAGTGATTTAGTTCTGAGTTGTTTAGTATTATATTGATTAACAATATTCTATACCAAGGAGATTGCTCCGTAATCGCCTGGAAAGGTGTGACTCGAACAGGATTCGGCGAGGGTGTGCCTCCCCCAGGGGCAGGGTTTAGCACTAGTTGCGATTATCTCAAGGAGGGGGTCGTAAAAGGCCTAGAGACACCAAAGGGAGGGGTACGTTGTGCCGATAGGAGTCGTATCAGGGACTCGAAAAAAATTTCCTTAGGGTCAATGTGATTAATGGTGACCAAATCAACAAAGGTTCAGAATATATGTTGTGCTTGTTTCAATCGATTGTGTTGTTGGGTGTTAGTGTAAGAAGCGGTATCAAACTTGAGCTTCTGAAACGCTAAAAACATGAAAGTGTTAGGAGAATGACGATCTGCCCTGGCCACTATTTTCATTGTAAATTGTCATGCAGGCGTGTTTTTCGAGGAAAATGGGAATAATCGTGATAGAAGCCCCATTATTGATGAAGATATGAAAGAAGTCTTCATACTTACATTCTTTTGCCTTCAATCCATATGGATGCTCAAATATTCGATGTTTAGTGGTCGAATAGTTATTTCAGTAAACGCAACTACAGGTTTTTACTCGCAGCTGCAAAACCGGACAGGGTTTTGCAGCTGCGAGTTATAGAAAACGATAGCAAAAATTTACATTCTCACTGAACAGCCTAAGAGAAGATTCAGACGGAAAAGGAGAGTGGACCTGTTAGCTAGCACCCCATGGACTGACTGCAAGCAATTAGCCCGCAAATCTAGAAACAGAGGGCCAGAAAAGTGGTGCCTGGTCATCTGCCTTTTTGTTTTACATTGATCCTTTTGAGGTGGTGTTAAGCATCTAGGTGGCGCGCGCCAGAAGTAGCTCAAACGCGCTAAGCGGAGGAGGGAGTGTGCGAAGAATGAGACACCGACGTGCATAGTAGCCCGAAATCGGTGATAGCGCGCGCTACCGTGATTCTTAATGCCGCCTCAGATCTCACTGAAACAGAAACGCTTCAGCACCCTTAACAGGACAGATATAAGGAAAAATTGTTTGAGTTGGTGGGTAGACCGGCTCTTTGTGAGGTAGTTCGATCAATCGAGGATAGTAGGAGCGATGCTTAGTGAGCTTGCTGTCTAAAAAGTGGTGCGGCAGGGTACATCACCAGAATTCAAGTCTCGTTAAAGACCTCGTTGTCGCGGACGACCTAATATTTCCTCTCCTCACCAGAGAATGACAGAAAATTCCAAGAAAAAGTGCGAAACAGCGCTATGGAATCATTACGAGCTAACTCAGCTCGATTAATCACAGTACTTTGCCGGACGTCGAGAGTCGTTTGATGAGCAATGGTCGACGCGGAAACATCCGACGGATTGGTGCCTTTTCCTTGAAAATTGAGGAAAAACGCACGCAGACAAGCCTACATGTTAGGAAGGCGTGCCAGCCGTTCTATTCTAGAGTAAGATTCACATTTGCTAGTTCCTTTCATCCTCGTGAGTTCATAGATCTGTGAGCTGCTTTAATGGCAGTGCTCGCAATGATCGTTATCGGTGACTTTCCACAGTAAAATGATAGGCGAAAAGGAACGTCGACTACCAGTATCGAAAGAATGGCAGAAAACGAGTCAAGAGTGTCGAAAGCTAAGCTGCAAGCAAACGTTCTGGAGCCTCCAAAACGCCTCAAGCCCCCTTTCCTCACGCTCGTAGTAAATGGACGAAAACCCGAGATTGTGACAACATCGGATAATCAAATCAACCGAGTACTGTTGTGTGAGTTATAATGCTTAATTGCATTCAAAGCTATCATTCATTTTAGGCGCTCAACCTTTCCACTTGCACAAGTCACTGTCAGCAAGAGAGGGCCTGTTTTTAGGCGCTATTCATACTACTCATCGCCAGCGCGGTACGCGCGTGCCGCGCTGGCGTGGCGTTTGAGTATGAATGACCTAACGCCTCGCCCGCGCGGCACGCGCGTGACGCCCGCTCCGCCATGGTGGCGATAGCCGTAATGGCTTTTTAACCATTTTCACTACTGAATCATCATCAGTTTCATTTCGTTTCTTTATAATTAATTCCATTGCTCTCCTCTGCTATCGTGGTGGTGCAAGCATTTAAAGAATTTGGTTGTTTGGAAAAGTCAGGCCCGCTTTTTTCCGCTCCGCTTAGGCGTCGCCGCTGGAGTATTCATACTCTCCGCAAGCGCGGCACGCGCGTCACGCGCTTGAAAAGTATTCATACTCTAACGCCACGCCAGAGCGGCACGCGCGTGCCGCGCTGGCGTTGAGTAGTATGAATAGCCCCTTAGCACAGCAACGCCGCTTTCGTGTTCTTTTTGAGTGGGCTCCAGTACATATAAAGCCTAGCTTGCTCGAAAGAGTCCGGGCGGAGCAGGCAGCGGAGCGGTCGGTCATGGCAAAACACAACAGTGGTAAGGAGATTTTGACATAATAAGCCTGCTAAGACTCACTTCGACCGGCTCAAAATGAGAGAGCTAGGCTTTATGTATAGCCTAGGTCGTTCATTTAGAGTCGGTCGAAGCGAGGCTTATCGGGCTTATCATGTCAAAATCTCCTTATCACTGTTATGTTTTGCCATGACCCACCGCTCCGTTGCTTGCTTCGCCCGGACTCGTCCGAGCAGGCTAGGCTTTACAGGGCACCAGACCACTAAACCGTGAAGATATCGAAAATGAAACATATCGTAAACACTGCGTTTAAAGAGATGGACACCTAACTTTGCTTTTCTCATTAACTTCAAACTTGAAGGAGCCCACTTCGCCCAGATTCAAAGTTTCAGCAGCTCTCATACATCTTTATGCTCATGTTTTCCAACTGAAACTATTAATGGGTGGGGCGAAATCTACTTCGAACCAGTAGACACAATATCTCTCACTTCAAACCTTCTAATGTAGTGTCTTTTCGATACCAGAATTACCATAGTTAAACTCTGAAGAATTTCTGAAGAGCTCTCAGAAATTTTTGAAAGAAGAAGCCTGTGAAAATTGAAAGAGCCTAATCTGATTTAGTTGGCATATACATTCGCTTCGGATTAGTTTTACATGTATATTTATTGAATCAGCGATACATAAAATCAGGAATACAATTCATGCATAACCAGTAGTGGATCCAATATCCCGACTGTACACCTAAACGGGGCCATTGCGTAGGAAAGGATAGCCAGTCGTACTAATCTCCGTTACCGGCAACCTTCATGACTAGGGAACCGCCCTACTTAGCTGAGAGGCTTCCTGCGCAATGAGCTTTTCGCGAAGGAGTTAATCAACTTTTTGTTGTTTTGGACGGTGGCTCATCAGAGACGAGAATGAACGACTGAAATGAAATACACTCACTAAGGTGTACTAACCGCACCCCAACGATACGGAAAAAACGATTTCGCTGTTCTCGTAGGTGTGGAGCAGTGCATAAATAAGTCGTGCTCAAAAATTTTCAAATGCCTCCGAGGATTGAGAAAAGAAACATTTTCATTGCTCGGCGAAAAGGTAACCAGAATCATCAGAATTTTTCTGGGTGTTCAAAAAATTTCGAATTGGGCTATATAACTGTCAATTATACATTCCATCCGACGGAGTCGATTTCGGATATCCGGGTCGGATAATCCGATCGGATAATTATCCGAAATCCGATCCGCCGTCAAAATTGCGATTTCGGATTGATCCGAAATCCAATCAGACGAAAAAACACGATATCCGAATTATCCGATATCCGGAAAAGTGAAAATCGAAGGATCCGATCAGAAAACCGGATAATCGGATAAAAAACGGATAATCGATCAGATAAAAATCGGATAATTTCGGATGAAAAACGAATAGAATTGCGCCCGCTGTAACAGCCAGCTCCAAACGCGGTCGCGTTGAGGTCGCGCGAATTCGCAGTAGAGCGCGCTATTGACGGTTGCGGAATCGCTGATTAAGCATGTGTGATTAATGGATTTTGACACTTCAGTACATGCATATTGAACAAATACAAATATTTCCTGATGAAGGGGTCATAATATCACAAAATAACTGCATAACATGTGATAGGGGGTATTTCGTGAAGTGGAGAGGCCTTATTTTGTTTTGCAAGTCCCTATAGTGCTCCTTATGATGGCACACGAATGATTTTGAGCTCTCAGGAAGACAAACAAGTGTTGTATTTGCGATTTTTATGGACAGGTTTCGGAGGAATGTCTTTTGTTTGGACGCTTTATTACAACGCGAATCTGTGTTCATAACTCGGGTGACGTTCTGCAGTTGGACTTAGACACGCTGACGGTTGTTCAGCGGGGTAAAAAGGCTTGTCGGTGCGACGGAGGGAGCAAAAACGGGGAGGAGTCGAATTGTTGGTTGTACCGCAGATGGAGAGAAATTCAATACACGGAGACGGTTATTTGGCGGTGGAAAATGGGTTGAAGGTGCAACGGCGGGGACGCGCTCTACCGTCAAATATGTGGCACGTTCCGGCAACCGGTAGTTTTGTGTTAAAATTAATTGGTTGGTGTACTCATGATGCGGCGGCACGGGAAAATGGGCGTGGCTATGTTCGATTGCACGGTGCCCCCCCCTTGCTGCGACAGCGCTAATTCTGCAGGGATCATATAATTTTCAGGCTCAATTTAACCCAGAAGGGGAAGTTCGTAACGAATTTGGATTTTTTCCAAGGTTTCGTTTAACAGGGTAAGGGGTCGTAGCCCTACCGAGATTGGTCTCAACGCCCCGCTAAACCATGATTCTGTGGCAGGTCTTCTTTTCGGTCAGTTATGAGCTCTCACCGGTTGCAGGGGAGGGCGACATTTCTAAACAATCGTGCCGCGTCGCGGTTGGCGAGTGTCGCGCGCGACGAGTTGCGCGGCGACGCAACATCCCTGCTTTAGGGTTAAACCAAGTAAACTGACATGTCCAGGGGCATAATTTGCTTTCCTGCGTTCATTTCTCGTTTTAGATGATAGCCATTTACTCGTTTAAAGCGCTGAAGACCACTCTAAACGGTGGGGGGTTTTTTAGTGTTCGCCGCGAGCGCGACATTCACCGGACCGCGACGCGTGGCTACAGAATGCATTTGCTTGAATAGACGGGGTTGAATCCTCGGTACTACTAAGAAAATTTCTTATCAGTTTTTTCACCCGAATTATCCGGTGGATCCGATTTTATCCGATCGGATGTCTGATATCCGATCCGATCGAAAATTCTGGTTTCGGATAGGATCCGTTATCCGAAATTCTTGTTTGAGACAGTATCCGATTTATCCGTTGAGTCGGTTTTGCAAAATCGGCGATATCCGAAAATCCGATCCGACGCCATTTTGGCGATCGGATGGAATGTATACTGTCAATTGAATATTATTTAGGGCAATGAACATGGATCTGTTGTCCGTTTGTCGCTTTCCTAAGGATTACCGTGAAATACGGCAGGTATGGTACCTTGTAGCTGGCGCAACCATCCAGAATCGACAAATGAACTTCAAATTCGTGTTCGGCGTCCCAAATAACACTCACAGAAAAATTTGAGCTAAATCGGAGACTTCGACCAAATCACCGTATACCCGTTGTAACATAAAGAAACTCAAGAGAAATCGATGAATGAACCCAAAATTTTGTTAATCGTCGAAACAACCACTAACTCAAAGTTCTGGGGCAATTTTATTTTAGCATTCTCGAAATCGCCGAAAGTCCTGTTTGGCCAGCGAAATTTCCACCAGTGCGAAGCTTTGAACAAAATCAGTTGAAATCGATAGACAGTCCACAAGAGAGCCTCACAATTTTAATCAGCACTAAAACTAACTCCTAAAAAAGTTTTGAGCCAAATCTGAAACAATTTTTCTCAAAACCCTGAGAATTGCATTTAAAGGCAGTGTTCACGATAAATCTCGTTCTCGAGGTTTCGGTGTGACACAATAAGTTGGCAGATGCTGGAGAGGATAGGGTCGAAGAAAGCAACGAAAACTGGCCAGAAATCAATGAAAACGGCTTTGAATGCTATCCCGGTGCGCCTACCTATCCCGGTCCGCCCCCAATCGGACGAGCTTGTGGCGCCGCACTTGTTTCGATGGCAAATTGCCAAGCAACTCTGCCGCGATTAGCATGATCGATTCGCGCAGATTTGCGCGCTTGCTGAAATAAGCAGGGTCCATGATTCTCGTCCACGCCCTGAATTTAGAAACCGTTATTTTGACTTATTCTGGACGCTTTCCTTCGCTTTTTTTTCACTATCAGTCTTCTCACGACCAAACAACCCCATTTTTCGATAGAACTCGAGTGCGATATTCATCGTGAACACTGCCTTTAAAGGCACAGTCCAACCTCAGGATAGTTTTTCTGCCTTTCTTAGAAACGGATCGACGCTGATTCCTATGATATCTCTGGAATCGTACAAGATCGCCTGGTAACGGAGTAACGAGTAACGAGAACCAATCAAAAATTGAGCCGTGGAAGCACGGTGGACGAGTTGTCCAAGGCTTTCAACTTTCCTCTTTTGCAACCGATGTATGCGAACCTATCTTAACAAGGAGAGAGACTGAGAAGAAGGGATGAACGGGGCTATTGATTGGAAACCATCGCTCAATTCGCCACTGTTGAGCTCGAAAGATCGTGAAAAGGGCGCGCGAAAGTGGCTTCCCGATATGGGCGCCCCAGGGTGGCTTCCTCCTATATCTCGCTTATGCGGAGGGACTGAGAGCTCGCACTTGGCAGGTGTCATATGAGGTGGGTCTACTTCAAAATTATGTGGAATTTTCAGATTTCGTCCCTGAGCTTGTACTGTGCCTTCAAAGTCACAGTACACCTTCAGGTATGAATTTTGAGATTTTCGTGTAATTGTGTAGAAGACCCCTGCAGTATAACACGTGCCAAATGCGAGATCTCATCTCCTCCAAATAAGCGAGATATGAGCGACCATCACGGGCCCTACCCCCTTTAGCCACCACCACAGGCCCGTCCCCCTTCGTGATTTTCGATCCCAATAGCGGCTAGGTGTATGGATGATTTTCCTTTTTTCAGTCGTCGTTCTTCATTCCCTTTCCGATCTATCTCCTGATCCTGTTTTGCTCTGGTGCCGCGGAGAAATACAGGCCTAAGACAACTCGTCCACCAAATTTTCGCCCTCAAAGTACAGGCATTTTCAAGGAGCCATATCTCCGTTCGTAGGGGGCCTTGGACGATTCAAAAATACCATTTTGATCAAGATAAGGATAGAACAAAAATATTTTTCAGGTGTCCTGTGCCTTTGAATGCACAGTCCAACCTCCGAATCGTTTCTCTGTTGTTTTTTGACTATCTTGAGAACGGTTTGATGTTGATTCCAACGATGCCTCTAGGATCGTACAAAACCCTCTGGGAACGGAGTTATGGCAGTTGAAAGTCTAAAGCCCCATTCATAGCTGATCGCTTCGACTCTAAGTCGATACGACCATTGATACTGTCGCGATCTAGAATCGCTCCGAGCCGCGACTTGAAATCGCTTTGTCCAGCGATTTTAAATCGATCGAGAAAAATTTTGCGTGAAATTGCGGACCAAGCAGCGGGATTGAAAAATAAACTTTTTCTCAGCATTCCTACTTATTTTCCACATTGTCGCCCTTACCTCTTAGATCAAAGAGTTTTGCATTAGTTTCAAACAAAAATGGTTCCAATAGAGGATGGGGTGGAATTTGCTTGAACAGCAACACAAAACTAAAGCTAAAATTTCTAGCTGCTCGAAGCCGGCATGAAATGTAATTTTTTGTTAGCCTCATTACATTTTCTTATCTCTATCATCGTAAGTGTAGGATAAATGCTATTTTTTCCCTTTCACATGCCGTATTTTATGCGAGTGAATTATGACGTCTTCGATTTCGCGCCACATACGCAAGGTTGGGACGAAACAATGCGGACTAGTCGCTTCGACTAAAACAAATCGCTTCCAAGAAGGCTCATTCATAGCAGGTCGCTTCGACTAGTTGCGTCACTGCCAACAGTTACAAAATCCATCGCGCCAACAGATTTTGTACTGAGCCGCGACGGTTTGGAACAGTTTGCAGTTCCAGTCGCGATCGCCGAGCGACTGGGGTATTTCATAGCTGGTCGAAGCGACCTGCTTGATTTTGTTAGGTCGCTTCGAATAATCGCGTCGCTTCCATGATGGAAGCGACTTATCTAGTCGAAGCGACTAGTCCGCAATCTTTCGTCACAACCTCGCGTATGCGCGAAATTGCAGACGTCACAGTTCACCAACATAAAAGGCTGCATTTGAAAGGGAAAAACGTGTATCTATGACATTCACGATGAGAGATGATGAAAATATAATAAGGATACCGAGAAATCACATTTCATGCTGAGCTTCTAGCGATTGGTAAGCTTTAGTCGTAGTTTAAAGTTTTTGTTTAAGCAAATTCCACCACCTTCGTTTTTTGGAACCATTTTTTTGTTTGAATACTATGCAAAACTCTTTCATTTAGAAGCTAAGGGCAGCAATGTCACAAAAAGGAGTAGGGATGCTGAGAAAAAGCTATTAATAATTTCTGCGACTGGGTCCGCAATTGTCCGTCTATTTCAAAAAATTACCGCCGCCTGAGCGATTGCTTCGACTTCAAGTCGAAGCGACCAGCTATAAATGGGGCTTAAGGTCGCGGAAAGCATGGTGTACGAGTTGTTCGAGGCTTGTAACTTCCGTCATTTACAGCAACGATGTATGCGAGCCGACCTGAGTAAAGAGAGGCTGAGAATGAAGAGAAGAATGGGGATATTGACCGGAAACCATTGCTCATCTCGCCACTGTTCAGCTCGGAAGATCGCAAAAGGGGCGTGCTCAAACGGCTACCTGAAATGGGCGCTCCAGGGTCGCTTCCTCCCATATCTCGCTTATTCTGAGGAATTGAGAGCTCGCTTTTAGCAGGTGCTACATAGGGTGGATCTACTCCACAATTATGAGGGAATCTCAGATTCCGTCCTCGAGTTTGGACTGTGCCTTTAAAGGCTTAACCTTTTCTGTTGACAAAGATATGAAAAAGCTTTGTTTTTGAAACCCGCCAGAGAAACTCTGAGGCATTTAGGAAAACTTGAACACGGATTATCACAGCGCGGAGCGGTGGATTTTTCGTCGAAACCTCCTTATCACTAGTTATGTTTACCCGGGGCCTACCGCTCCGCTGCTGGTGATAATCGAAATCCATAGGTCATTCGAGGTTTGCCAGAGTCTACACAGCACTATACCTACACCATCCAGAACATGATTTTATACAACATCGAGATGAGATAGCTTTCCCAGCTTGTTGCCGGGATAAGGTACTGTGCTTCTCGAGGCCAAATTCATTTTTCGTCCGCAATTCCATCTTAGCGGGCGCACGCTTCTGAGTCGGACGAGTTCCAAGCGCCGCAGAAGCCGATTTGTTAACTCTCGGTGGGTTCTATGAACTGAAAACAGAGAAAAATGGAGAAAACTGACTAAAATGCCACCTCAAGTCGGCGGATCGGCGGCTTCGGCGCTGGAAACTCGACCGACTCGGGCGCGAGCGAAACGCAAATGAGGACCGGAGTTTGGCCTCGAGTAGCACAGTACTGTCTGTCATGAACTCTCATAAGTTCATGATGGCTCATCATCTGGTCGTCTCCAACACCGGCAGCCCCGCTTCTTATCACATTCCATCTGGCCTCCGACCGGATAAAGAGGGCTCCGGAGTCGACTGAGGGCGGCAATGGGCGAAAGCTAGCAGCAGCCCAAGCTCAGTCATAAGTACAAGCCCAGTCTCGATAATGGTAGTTCAATACCAGTATTCCGAACCAACCTAACAACAGGACCCGCCAACAAGACAATAAGAAAGAATAAAGAAACACTAACAAGAACAATAATAGTAACACATAGCACAATGCAAGACACTCAAAGTCTCATCACTCCCGTTATCTCCCTAGTGTTCGACATAAAATCCTTTCCAATGATAATAAATATATATCACGAAGGACTTCGCGTTGTGTAGAAATGTACAGACAGGTTTGGACAGATAGTCCCGGATAGTAGAACCACCAAGTTATATTGGACCTTGATGGTCCAATTACTGTCAATCAATGTCGGTAATTCATTCAAAAGCGAAAAGCCACTGCAGTAAACAGGAATTTCCACGACAGAACAATAGGAATCTAACACCGCAATCAAAATCATACGTAAAGAAAATGTTTCGACAGCAAGTTACCGAAAATTGGGAAACTATCACGCTCAAGAACTTATGAAGCGTTATTTCACCTAGCGCAGTGGTTTTCAAGTGATTCGTCGTACTACATACCAAGAAAACAATGTTTCGAAAGCTTCCGCTGTCTCATGACACATTTATCTTCACTGTAGAGTTAAACTTCGCAATTCAATTGTGCAAGCAAAAAAAGCAACGGGTTTTGCGAGGAAGATAAGCAGAAAATTTCGTGCAGTTGAGCTGATTTTTGTCATTAGTGACTCGGATTTCTCTCAAACCTCTAGTGAGAGTTCACCCTACTGCCATATGCCTCAGACTGCAATGGCTTCTCCCGGTATATTTTAATTTTCAAATATTTCAAACGCATCGCTTTGCAAAGAGCTTCCCGTGTAGTTTTGCATGAAATTTCTAGGAGGTTCGGAACAGATTTGCAGCAAAACATTTCGTTAATTCCCCTTTCTGATGACTACAAGTGGGAGGGGGGTCGTAAGATTTCTCGTAAAGAAACGAAATTTAGGAGATGGGATTGCAGGAAATTTCGAAATGGTCGGTCACCAGGGGGAGGAGTCGTAGCTGTGTGGGGTCCTACACAACAGTTCGCTTGACCATGGTCTCGTTGGCCGTTGTATCAGATATCAGCGGAGCTACAAACCCACTTGGTGCCGAAAAATGAGGACATATCAGAGAACTACTGGTTTGATTTTCGATGCAAAAAATTTAAGATCTCTTGGAATTGCCAACGTTGGGACAATACTGCGATCTCCCTCAAAATCGCTCTGTCGTCTTATAGTTCCCTTAACCTTAGCCTAGCCCCTCTCTCGAAAAGCTGCCCTGTTTAGGGAGTGTTTACCCTTGCCACAAGTTAAAATACCAGTTGCGCCAGGCGGCTAACGCCGCCCAGCGCCGCTATTGAACTGGCTTCGCCGATGCTGAGGCCGGCTTCGCCGGCCTGTGCCAGACAGCCCAGCAAAAAGATATAACAAAAAGGGAGGCAACGATTCTGTTGCTGAAGAACTGTTCTGCTAGAAAACATTATGATGAGTCTGGTTTTATTCGAAGCATCCCTGCTGCGAATAATACTTTTCGTGACGCCGGTTCGCCGCTGTTGGATAGGCTCCGACAAACGGAAAGCCGACTTGGCCGACCTTTCCCCATCAGCAATGTGGAGCATTGGTTTGGCTTCTCCGAACGATAAACCGGCTTTGCCGCCCTCTCCCCCTCCATCAACCTCGAGTAGCAATCGTTTGGTTCCGCCAACCTAAAGACTGCCTTTGCCGCCCTTCGCGAAGTCGCGAAGTCCTTCGTGATATATATTTATTATCATTGGAAAGGATTTTATGTCGAACACTAGGGAGATAACGGGAGTGATGAGACTTTGAGTGTCTTGCATTGTGCTATGTGTTACTATTATTGTTCTTGTTAGTGTTTCCTTATTCTTTCTTATTGTCTTGTTGGCGGGTCCTGTTGTTAGGTTGGTTCGGAATACTGGTATTGAACTACCATTATCGAGACTGGGCTTGTACTTATGACTGAGCTTGGGCTGCTGCTAGCGTTCGCCCATTGCCGCCCTCAGTCGACTCCGGAGCCCCTCTTTTATCCGGTCGGAGGCCAGATGGAATGTGTGATAAGAAGCGGGGGCTGCCGGTGTTATGGGAGACGACCAGATGATGAGCCATCATGAACTTATGAGAGTTCATGACAGACAGTACTGTGCTACTCGAGGCCAAACTCCGGTCCTCATTTGCGTTTCGCTCGCGCCCGAGTCGGTCGAGTTTCCAGCGCCGAAGCCGCCGATCCGCCGACTTGAGGTGGCATTTTAGTCAGTTTTCTCCATTTTCTCTGTTTTCAGTTCATAGAACCCACCGAGAGTTAACAAATCGGCTTCTGCGGCGCTTGGAGACTCGTCCGACTCAGAAGCGTGCGCCCGCTAAGATGGAATTGCGGACGAAAATGAATTTGGCCTCGAAGCACAGTACCTTATCCCGGCAACAAGCTGGGAAAGCTATCTCATCTCGATGTTGTATAAAATCATGTTCTGGATGGTGTAGGTATAGTGCTGTGTAGACTCTGGCAAACCTCGAATGACCTATGGATTTCGATTATCACCAGCAGCGGAGCGGTAGGCCCCGGGTAAACATAACTAGTGATAAGGAGGTTTCGACAGAAAAATCCACCGCTCCGCGCTGTGATAATCCGTGTTCAAGTTTTCCTAAATGCCTCAGAGTTTCTCTGGCGGGTTTCAAAAACAAAGCTTTTTCATATCTTTGTCAACAGAAAAGGTTAAGCCTTTAAAGGCACAGTCCAAACTCGAGGACGGAATCTGAGATTCCCTCATAATTGTGGAGTAGATCCACCCTATGTAGCACCTGCTAAAAGCGAGCTCTCAATTCCTCAGAATAAGCGAGATATGGGAGGAAGCGACCCTGGAGCGCCCATTTCAGGTAGCCGTTTGAGCACGCCCCTTTTGCGATCTTCCGAGCTGAACAGTGGCGAGATGAGCAATGGTTTCCGGTCAATATCCCCATTCTTCTCTTCATTCTCAGCCTCTCTCTTTACTCAGGTCGGCTCGCATACATCGGTTGCAAATGACGGAAGTTACAAGCCTCGAACAACTCGTACACCATGCTTCCGCGGCTTAAGCCCCATTTATAGCTGGTCGCTTCGACTTGAAGTCGAAGCAATCGCTCGGGCGGCGGTAATTTTTTTTGAAATAGACGGACAATTGCGGACCAAGTCGCAGAAATTATTAATAGCTTTTTTCTCGGCATCCCTACTCCTTTTTTGTGACATTGCTGCCCTTAGCTTCTAAATGAAAGAGTTTTGCATAGTATTCAAACAAAAAAATGGTTCCAAAAAACGAAGGTGGTGGAATTTGCTTAAACAAAAACTTTAAACTACGACTAAAGCTACCAATCGCTAGAAGCTCAGCATGAAATGTGATTTCTCGGTATCCTTATTATATTTTCTCATCTCTCTCATCGTGAATGTGTCATAGATACACGTTTTTCCCTTTCAAATGCAGCCTTTTATGTTGGTGAACTGTGACGTCTGCAATTTCGCGCATACGCGAGGTTGTGACGAAAGATTGCGGACTAGTCGCTTCGACTAGATAAGTCGCTTCCATCATGGAAGCGATGCGATTATTCGAAGCGACCTAACAAAATCAAGCAGGGCGCTTCGACCAGCTATGAATAATTTGTCGCTCGGCGGTCGCGACTGGAACTGCAAACTGTTCCAAACCGTCGCGGCTCAGTACAAAATCTGTTGGCGCGATGGATTTTGTAACTGTTGGCAGTGACGCAACTAGTCGAAGCGACCTGCTATGAATGAGCCTTCTTGGAAGCGATTTGTTTAGTCGAAGCGACTAGTCCGCATTGTTTCGTCCCAACCTTGCGTATGTGGCGCGAAATCGAAGACGTCATAATTCACTCGCATAAAATACGGCATGTGAAAGGGAAAAAATAGCATTTATCCTACACTTACGATGATAGAGATAAGAAAATGTAATGAGGCTAACAAAAAATTACATTTCATGCCGGCTTCGAGCAGCTAGAAATTTTAGCTTTAGTTTTGTGTTGCTGTTCAAGCAAATTCCACCCCATCCTCTATTGGAACCATTTTTTTGTTTGGAAACTGTGCAAAACTCTTTGATCTAAGAGGTAAGGGCGACAATGTGGAAAAATAAGTAGGAATGCTGAGAAAAAAAGTTTATTTTTCAATCCCGCTGCTTGGTCCGCAATTTCACGCAAAATTTTTCTCGATCGATTTAAAATCGCTGGACAAAGCGATTTCAAGTCGCGGCTCGGAGCGATTTCAGATCGCGACAGTATCAATGGTCGTATCGACTTAGAGTCGAAGCGATCAGCTATGAATGGGGCTTTAGACTTTCAACTGCCATAACTCCGTTCCCAGAGGGTTTTGTACGATCCTAGAGGCATCGTTGGAATCAACATCAAACCGTTCTCAAGATAGTCAAAAAAACAACAGAGAAACGATTCGGAGGTTGGACTGTGCATTCAAAGGCACAGGACACCTGAAAAATATTTTTTTTGTTCTATCCTTATCTTGATCAAAATGGTATTTTTTGAATCGTCCAAGGCCCCCTACGAACGGAGATATGGCTCCTTGAAAATGCCTGTACTTTGAGGGCGAAAATTTGGTGGACGAGTTGTCTTAGGCCTGTATTTCTCGCGGCACCAGAGCAAAACAGGATCAGGAGATAGATCGGAAAGGGAATGAAGAACGACGACTGAAAAAAGGAAAATCATCCATACACCTAGCCGCTATTGGGATCGAAAATCACGAAGGGGGACGGGCCTGTGGTGGTGGCTAAAGGGGGTAGGGCCCGTGATGGTCGCTCATATCTCGCTTATTTGGAGGAGATGAGATCTCGCATTTGGCACGTGTTATACTGCAGGGGTCTTCTACACAATTACACGAAAATCTCAAAATTCATACCTGAAGGTGTACTGTGACTTTGAAGGCACAGTACAAGCTCGAAGGGACGAAATCTGAAAATTCCACATAATTTTAGAAGTGAGACCCACCTCATATGACACCTGCCAAGTGCGAGCTCAGCCCTCCGCATAAGCGAGATATAGGAGGAACCACCCTGGGGCGCCCATATCGGGAAGCCACTTTCGCGCGCCCTTTTCACGATCTTTCGAGCTCAACAGTGGCGAATTGAGCGATGGTTTCCAATCGCGTGCACAACTATATCGCGAAAGTATCCCGCACATTGCATAAAGGTGTCGCCGTCCGGCACACTAAGGCCTCTGGTCCATAAACACCTTAGGATCCGTACCACAAGGGAAGTCATGGAGTCTTTGGCCACAAGCCACAATTTCGCCACCCTGAACTGTCGATCGCTGGTCGAGTGATACATCCAAAAACTGCGCTATCCAGACTTCTGAGCTATTTCCGTATGCACCGTTTGCTGCTTTGCAGGAAAACCCGCCTCAAGTGATAGACCCGTCATCAGCGTCGGAGAGCTACACCATCTACTGCGGTAACGCTGATCGATAGGAGAGTGGGAGGCTGTACGCAATGGCATTGTAAGGCATGAAGGATTTCAATGGTATGCCAGTCAAGAGAGTTCTGGCTCAACGTCGTGTCAGGAATGCATTCGTACGTGACTGCAGGGATCACAGAAGGGATTCAATCTGTGGATAGTGAGTGCGTCATGGCGCCCACTGAAACCGCCGAAGACAATTCGAAAGGATTGCGTTTTATGAGGACCACTCAATACGTTGCTGTGCCAGGATACTCTTGTCAACATGCTGTTGTCGTGGGGATTGGACGCAAATGCGAAGATGGGACTTGATCAGAGAACTAGAAGTACTCGATAAATGGTTCTACCAGTGGAGCAAACATCGGACAATGGCTACCGCCTTGTCGACTTTGTGAACGCAGTGGTCTGATTATTGCATCGGATGCATTTAAGAGGAGTCATCGCCGCCATCAAGCTTACGTGGCACACGGACCAACCCGGCTATCTCCAGAAGAGCAGCGGAAGCGGAGAAGATGACAAACTTTGAAACTACAGCTTGAGGCTATGTCCTGACGAGGAATATTCCCAGTATCTGGAGCATTCGAAGATCTAGAGCTGTGTGGGATGTCGCATTCGGATTCGAGGGATCACCGTCCTGTTCCTGTTGGAACTTCACTGCGAGGATTCATAAGAGGAAGCAGAGAGACTCCAGCCTCTCCAGAGGATTGACATGCAACAAGTCTCAGAGATGAAGAGTGCAGAAGGAATTTCCGACAACGCGTTTCTATTCACATCGGAGTACGGGACTAAGAACCTAAACTTTGCGACGCGGATTCTTTTTTTGTCAAATCGCATCCAGGACGCTTCGAAAGAGGCACTCCCGGTTGTACAGCCTAAGAAGAAGTTCGCCTACGTCTCAGAAGAAACAAACATCCTACCTACAACAAGAGTATGTGCTCTCCGAACTGGCAGGAAACTTCGTGGAGGAGAAGCGTCTGAGGAGGAAGTTGCAGTCGGCAGCTTCAAAGTGGCGACCGCGAACGAGGTGGGACGTGTAGAGGCTAAGGAGTTCCGAAGGAAGGCTTGGGAGGAGAGAGAAAGAATCCGAGGAAAGCCTACACGCGTTGCTGCGACAATGATATAGCGGGAAGATGAAGAGATGTTCTCTAATGTCTTTGAACATCATACCAATGGAGGTTGCACTTGGTGATGCGAAGCGCTGCCAATATGGAAGGATTACTTCAGATTCGCACTACTGAATCGTCCAGCGCCATCAGTACCTGAGCTCCCGCATGTTCAGAAGAGAGCACATTACGATGCGTCGGTGAGGAACCGCCGACTGGAGTCTGAAGTTTTGGATTGTGTCCGGAAAATAACAGAAGAATGGAAAGGCAGGTGGAGATGACATAACATCATAACTGCTGAAATGCTGAGAAAGCTCTTCCTCCGTCTGGGATTCGTAGAAATGACCAACTTTCCATCCGTGCCATATGGATGAGCGAAAGGATACCCGATTCGTGTGGAGACATGCGGGATCATCGTACCTCTTCACAAGAAGCTATCCGTCACGGATCCTAAGAACTACAGAGGAATCTCTCTACTTCGTGTCATGTACAAGGAGTTTTAGAACGTATCATTACTCGAGCGACTTATCAAACATCGTGAAGGAACGACCAGAGATGAGCAAGCTCGGTTTTCGACCTGGAGAAGATCGACCATCGACCAAGTGTTCGTCGTGAGAAGAGTAATTGAATCGTGGCAGCGGTTTCAGAAGCCATTACAGCTTGCTTTTTGGACTTTGAAGCCGCGTTCGACTCTCCTCATCGTGATCGATTGCTCAATGCTCTGCGAGCAGATGGAGTCCCGGAAAAGTATGTTCGGTTAATCGAGGACATGAACAAAGGAACAACAGCAGCAGTTCGTACACCTGTCGGATTTACGTCAGCTTTCGAGGTGAAAACAGGAGTAAGGCAAGGAGCCGTTGCAGGACCTTTTCTTTTCAACTTCGCCATTGATGACATCATGCGTAGAGTTGCAGAACAGTTTCCTGCTGATGTGATCCTAACACCATCAGGACGCTCCCTTGTCGACCTGGAGTACGCCGACGACATTGTGTTATTCGCTGAAAACAACGCAAAACTGCAAAGGATTGTGGAACCTCGTTTCGAAGTATGCCGCAGCCTATGGACTTCGTCTTCGTCCCGACAAATGCAAGCAGATGTGGGTCTCTCAGAGGCCTTCAACTGGAGTTTGTGTGGACGGACAACGTATCGAACTGGTGGACGATTTCTGTTATTTGGGCTGTTTGCTGAAGAACGATGGTAGTTATGCAGCGGATATTCGACAACGATGTGCGAAAGCTACGTCTGCATTCAATTCTCTAACCAAGTGTTTGTGGTCTACCACCATCGCGAAGGAAGTCAAGTTGCGCGTCTACCTATCCGCTATTCGCCCTATCATGATGTACGGATCGGAGACGTGGGCGCTCCGAAAACGCAGATGGAAAGGTTGGATTGCACGGAGAGGAAGCTTTTAGGCGTTTGCTTGGATATTTCTGGCCGCGTGTATGCCATAACGAAGACCTTTACAAGGAAATCGACGCAGTACATCAACGCTTGACACGAGGAGGTGCCAGCATCTCTAACGCCATCTCAAGCAGCAATGGAAAGTCGACTTCGACTGCTCGGGCATATACTAAGAAGAACGCCGGATCGTCTCGTACAACACGCTGTAAAAATGCTTCCAAATCCTGTCTGGAAACGGCCACCTGGGCGTAGGCGAAAGTTCTGGACGGATGTGGTTAAAGAGGATTTAAAGTCACTCGGCATCGAAAGACGGTTCAGGCGCGATGTTTCGTTTCGCAGGAAATGGAATAGTGACAGCTGGATGGAATGTGTTCAAATTGTGGCTGAAGACCGTGAAAAATGGACACGGCTGACTACTAGGACGGCACACCTCGGTGAAGATGCGGAATGACCGCGTCAGGCGAAAGCCAACCGATTAAGTCAAGTAAGTCAAGATGTAAAATCATCACTGCTGCCTTTTGCTCTCAAAACGCGTATAGTGCAATACCTAGCGCACTCCGGTTACATTTTTGTCTATGTTCAATGTTTACACAAGGTGCTGAGTTGATCGCAAAACGCTTGGCTCCGGGCGAGATTGAACCAGCATATTCCCTTTCCGGGGGAGCGCCTTATCGCACTGCACCACCGAAGCCCCAGCGCCGCTCTCACTCAACTGCTCGGTAAATCTTCACCGAAGCAATCATCCTTTCACCCGCATAACGGGATGAAACAGGAATACCGCCAGAGACTATCTAACAGTCGTAGACCTGTCAAGATGATGCCCTAGTTAAGTCTTACGATTTTTGGATGTTTTTGCCGTAACTGCAGTTCAACGTCGCAGTGCACGTTATGGTATGTTTACACAAGGTGCTGAGTTGATCGCAAAACGCTTGGCTCCGGGCGAGATTGAACCAGCATATTCCCTTTCCGGGAGCGCCTTATCGCACTGCACCGCAGAAGCCCCAGCGCCGCTCTCCTCAACTGCTCGGTAAATCTTCACCGAAGCAATCATCCTTTCACCCGCATAACGGGATGAAACAGGAATACCGCCAGAGACTATCTAACAGTCGTAGACCTGTCAAGATGATGCCCTAGTTAAGTCTTACACGATTTTGGATGTTTTTGCCGTAACTGCAGTTCAACGTCGCAGTGCACGTTATGGTATGTTTACACAAGGTGCTGAGTTGATCGCAAAACGCTTGGCTCCGGGCGAGATTGAACCAGCATATTCCCTTTCCGGGGGAGCGCCTTATCGCACTGCACCACCGAAGCCCCAGCGCCGCTCTCACTCAACTGCTCGGTAAATCTTCACCGAAGCAATCATCCTTTCACCCGCATAACGGGATGAAACAGGAATACCGCCAGAGACTATCTAACAGTCGTAGAAACAGAAGCAAAAAACATCCAAAAATCGTGTAAGACTTAACTAGGGCATCATCTTGACAGGTCTCGCATCATCTTGATCTCAAGCCTGTACTTCTCTTTATTCGCGGTTGCTGCGCAGAATGGAACCTGGATGAAGAGGTAGACCGGCAAAGGGACGGAACTTAACGATGCGGTTGGATTTCATACATCTATCTAGCCGCTAATAAATCTAAAGATAAAAAGATGAGTGGCCTGTGGTGGTGACTGAAGCGGGTGGGATCAGATGGGGTCGCTTATATCTCACTTGTTTGTAGGAATTGGGATCGCTCTTTCGGCAAGTGCTATACAGGAGGCTGTTCACCCGTAAATCAAATGAAAATCGCAAACTTCATGTCTGAGGAAGTACAGTGCATTTGGAGACACAGTCCAACCTCTGGGATGAAATCTGAGCTTTCCGCATAGTTGTGAAGTAGACCCACCCTGTATACCACCTTCGAAGTGCGAGCTCTTAGTTCCTCCGAATAAGCGATATATGGGAGATAGGCACTTTAGCGCTCAGAACCCATTACGAATGGAGTTATAGCCTCTCAAAGATGGGAAATTCGGACGGTGAGAAATTCGTGGACGAGTAGTTTCGGGCCTGCTTTTCCCCGTCGTTCACAGCCATCGCATCGCAGCAGACAGCACTCTGAAGCTTGACCGATAATAAAAGGTAGAAGTTAGTTTTTGATCGAAATCTATGGCGCGTCTGGTTTCTATTGAGCCCAAAAGCTCTGAGGTGGGCGGAGCGGATGGGTGCGGATTTGGGGGCAGAGGGAATGCTCAATTTTAATCGCTTATTCGGAAGAGGTGAGATTCCGCGTTTGACTGGGTTGCTATACACAGCGGCCGGACCATAATATCAAAATCTACCCACTAGCTGGGACTGCGCCTTTGAGCTCAATTGAGACCTTCCGTCGACGGTGAACAGTTCGCCGGTTAGCTGATGTTCTCTAAACCGCTTTAAGCAGAGTTCAAAGCGACGGCGGCTTGAAGACTTAGACAGGAAGCAAAATTAGGGAATTGCTTATGCCGATTTGCAGGAGATGTTTCCTCATCCAATTCCAGCTTGCCTCAGATAGAGCTTGAACAATGAAATTTGTAGGAACTCTGTCTGTTTCGGCTCTATCGAATTGTTGTGAACCGTGAAATGCTAACTTTTATTGCGCTCAACAGAACAAAACAAAACATAAGCGCAGGTAAAATCGTCGCGAAAAATTCTGTAAAGTTCTACGGACAGCGAATCTGTTACCAACGGAGGCTTGAATTCCATGGAATCACTTCTTCTTGTTAGGCTGTTTGCGAGATTTCTGTAACAAGAACTCGTTATTCCTGGTTCGGGTCATGAAACTATGGAAAAAAAACGGCCAGCTGGAATTATTAAAAAGGTCAAAGACCTTGAATATGGACCATTACAATTTTAGGAGTCGGTGGATATTTTGGTCGTGCAAACTCAATCAGCTAGAAGCAGTATTAAAAAAATCTCGAGAAAACCGCGAAAATCTGTTTTGTTTGGAAACAGCTACTGTGCTTATCTGGGCCGAATTCCGGTCCGCAATTGCATCTCGACATGCTTTGCGGCCGCACGCTACCGAATCGAAAGAGCTCCCAGCGCCGCAGCCACCGATCTGCTGACTCTAGGTGGGTTTTGGAAACTGGAAACTAAGAAACTAAGAAAAATTGAAGAAAATTGTATAAAAAAGCCACATCGAGTTGGCTTTAGCGCTGGAAACCCGACTGACTCGAGCGCGTGCGGTCGCGAAGCGTGTCGAAACGCAATTGCGGGCCGGTATTTGGCCCAGAGAAGCACAGTAAAGTTGTGCGATGGTTGCGCCTGGAGAAACGCTCTAAAAACAAAGTTATTAATGACAATGGTCACGATAATAAACCATATAATAGTTGTCGCTGTTTTTGAGTAGGCAAGCCCACGGAGTGGGGAATGTCTCCACAAAACTCTCAAATAGCGAAGAAAAAACTTCCTAAAGAAACCTCTAATACACCTAATGACTACTGTTTGATGTTTCGGGATTGCAGACTTTGAACAACCCAGGCGTCGGAAATTATTCTGCGTTTCCAAATTCATGGAGAAGTGTGCTTGTTCTCTGTTTCGTGTACCAAAAACTCTCTAAAAATTAGACGATTCAATGCATATGCTTGGATGTCAAATTCTATTGGGATAAAGAGTATTCGAAATTTTGCAACTGTTGCTCTGGTGAAACAAACGGTGGACAACTGTTATACGACGTGGGCGGGCCAATCCAATGGGTCGGGGGGGGGTCCAAGGGATTTTCACCTAGATCCCGGCCGTTTAAAGGCACTGATCACCCCCGGAAATAAATTTTCAGTTTTTCTTCTGATGTTGGAGAGAGACACACGCTGATCACAGTGGTATCTCTGAAATCGTTAAAGATCACCTTGACTTACTTGACTTAATCGGTTGGCTTTCGCCTGACGCGGTCATTCCGCATCTTCACCGAGGTGTGCCGTCCTAGTAGTCAGCCGTGTCCATTTTTCACGGTCTTCAGCCACAATTTGAACACATTCCATCCAGCTGTCACTATTCCATTTCCTGCGAAACGAAACATCGCGCCTGAACTGTCTTTCGATGCCGAGTGACTTTAAATCCTCTTTAACCACATCCGTCCAGAACTTTCGCCTACGCCCAGGTGGCCGTTTCCAGACAGGATTTGGAAGCATTTTTACAGCGTGTTGTACGAGACGATCCGGCGTTCTTCTTAGTATATGCCCGAGCAGTCGAAGTCGACTTTCCATTGCTGCTTGAGATGGCGTTAGGAGATGCTGGCACCTCCCTCGTGTCAAGCGTTGATGTACTGCGTCGATTTCCTTGTAAAGGTCTTCGTTATGGCATACACGCGGCCAGAAATATCCAAGCAAACGCCTAAAAAGCTTCCTCTCCGTGCAATCCAACCTTTCCATCTGCGTTTTCGAATTGCTGCCCACGTCTCCGATCCGTACATCATGATAGGGCGAATAGCGGATAGGTAGACGCGCAACTTGACTTCCTTCGCGATGGTGGTAGACCACAAACACTTGGTTAGAGAATTGAATGCAGACGTAGCTTTCGCACATCGTTGTCGAATATCCGCTGCATAACTACCATCGTTCTTCAGCAAACAGCCCAAATAACAGAAATCGTCCACCAGTTCGATACGTTGTCCGTCCACACAAACTCCAGTTGAAGGCCTCTGAGAGACCCACATCTGCTTGCATTTGTCAGGACGAAGACGAAGTCCATAGGCTGCGGCATACTTCGAAACGAGGTTCACAATCCTTTGCAGTTTTGCGTTGTTTTCAGCGAATAACACAATGTCGTCGGCGTACTCCAGGTCGACAAGGGAGCGTCCTGATGGTGTTAGGATCACATCCGATGGAAACTGTTCTGCAACTCTACGCATGATGTCATCAACGGCGAAGTTGAAAAGAAAAGGTCCTGCAACGGCTCCTTGCCTTACTCCTGTTTTCACCTCGAAAGCTGACGTAAATCCGACAGGTGTACGAACTGCTGCTGTTGTTCCTTTGTTCATGTCCTCGATTAACCGAACATACTTTTCCGGGACTCCATCTGCTCGCAGAGCATTGAGCAATCGATCACGATGAGGAGAGTCGAACGCGGCTTCAAAGTCCAAAAAAGCAAGCTGTAATGGCTTCGAAAACCGCTGCCACGATTCAATTACTCTTCACGACGAACACTTGGTCGATGGTCGATCTTCCAGGTCGAAAACCGGCTTGCTTCATCTCTGGTCGTTCCTTCACGATGTTTGATAAGTCGCTCGAGAATGATACGTTCTAAAACCTTGTACATGACACGAAGTAGAGAGATTCCTCTGTAGTTCTTAGGATCCGTGACGGATAGCTTCTTGTGAAGAGGTACGATGATCGCATGTCTCCACGAATCGGGTATCCTTTCGCTCATCCATATGGCACGGATGGTGTTGGTCATTTCACGAATCCCAGACGGAGGAAGAGCTTTCAGCATTTCAGCAGTGATGTTGTCATCTCCACCTGCCTTTCCATTCTTCATTTTCCGGACACAATCCAAAACTTCAGACTCAGTCGGCGGTTCCTCACTGACATCGTAATGTGCTCTCTGAACATGAGGGAGCTCAGGTACTGATGGCGCTGGACGATTCAGTAGTGAACTGAAGTAATCCTTCCATATTGGCAGCGTCGCATCACCAACTGCAACTCCATTGGTAGTGTTCAAGACAGGAGAACATCTCTTCATCTTTCCGCTATACTGTCGCAGCAACGTGTAGGCTTTCCTCGGATTCTTCTCCTCCCAGGCCTTCTCGAACCCCTCAGCTCTACACCTCCACTCTCGTTCGCGGTCACTTTGAAGCTGCCGACGCAACTTCCTCCTCAGACGCTTCTCCTCCACGAAGTTTCCTGCAGTTCGGAGAGCACATACTCTGTTGTAGGTAGATGTTGTTTCTTCTGAGACGTAGGCGAACTTCTTCTTAGGCTGTACAACCGGGAGTGCCTCTTTCGAAGCGTCCTGGATGCATTTGACAAAGAATCCGCGTCGCAAAGTTTCTTCTTAGTCCGTACTCCGATGTGAATAGAAACGCGTTGTCGGAAATTCCTTCTGCACTCTTCATCTCTGAGACTTGTCATGTCAATCCTCTGGAGAGGCTGAGCCCCTCGCTTCCTCTTATGAATCCTCGCAGTGAAGTTCAACAGAACAGGACGGTGATCCGAATCGAATGCGACATCCCACACAGCTCTAGATCTTCGAATGTCCGATACTGGAATATTCCTCGTCAGGACATAGTCAAGCTGTAGTTTCAAAGTTGTCATCTTCCGCTTCCGCTGCTCTTCTGGAGATAGCCGGGTTGGTCCGTGCCACGTAAGCTGATGGCGGCGATGATTCCTCTTGAATGTCGATGCAATAATCAGACCACTGCGTTCACAAAAGTCGACAAGGCGGTAGCCATTGTCCGATGTTTGCTCCACTGGGTAGAACCATTTACCGAGTACTTCGGATTCCTGATCAAGTCCCATCTTCGCATTTGCGTCAATCCCCACGACAACAGCATGTTGACAAGGTATCCTGGCCAGCAACGTATTGAGTTCCTCATAAAACGCATCCTTCGAATTGTCTTCGGCGGTTTCGGTGGGCGCATGAGCACTCACTATCCACAGATTGAATCCTCTGTGATCCCGGCAGCCGTACGAATGCATTCCGACACGACGTTGAGCCGAACTCCTTGACCATACCATTGAAATCCTTCCTTACAGCTATTGCACAGCCTCCCACTCTCCTATCGTCAGCGTTACCGCAGTAGATGGTGTACTCTCCGACGCTGATGACGGGTCTATCCTTGAGGCGGGTTTCCTGCAAAGCAGCAAACGGTGCATGGAAATAGCTCAGAAGTCTGGATAGCGCAGTTTTTTGGATATCACTCGACAGCGATCGACAGTTCAGGGTGGCGAAATTGTGGCTGGTGGCCAAAGACTCCATGACTCCCTAGGTACGGATCCTAAGGTGTTATGGACCAGAGGCCTTAGTGTGCCGGACGGCGACACCTTTATGCAATGTGCGGGATACTTTCGCGATATAGTTGTGCACGCTATATCGCTCGAACGTTCCCTGTGTACACTCAAACGTCTGCTGGGTTCAGTAGAAGCAGGGGCACCAACGAGCAGGTACCAACAGACTTGTATACACACCCCCGATTTTACATCGATCACGGCTATGAGACATGAACTGTGATGCAGACAACGAAGTTGCGCAAATTTGAGTTATTCGTCCATAAGGAATTGAGCGAAGGACAGGAAACGGTGAGTTTTATCGAATGAGCCACTGGTTTAGATCTGGACGAAATCTTTAGCAGCTAGACAAAGAACGATAGCGGATCGGCGAGGCAAAGAATCTTGAACTGATCGACGGGGCGGCTCGATACAAAAACAGCCGGCACTTTCGTCGAAACACCCTTATTGTGGTTCGGAAAAGGATAGCCTATGCGCATGTTCCTCATTCCAGAATATCGGTTCAGAAGAAATCTTGAAACAAGGAACTTTTCCAAGAGATAGAGCTGTAAGGGTTTTCAGCATTGCCCAAGTTTCAGAAAAATGTGTACAGTGGATCTCGATATATCCAAAAAATGCGAATTTCAATATATGTGTGTGTCTGAAGGAATTTAGTGATGAGAAGTTCGGTCGGTCTTTTAAGAGAAGTGGAGTGATAACGTGATCAGACTTTAAACGAAGTGTTCGCGCTAAATCGTGGGGAGAGAGATTCTAGCTGAATGTGGAAGGCCAGAGGCCACCTGAGAGAATCGTGCAAGAATGGGCAGTGAAAATTGACCGGAAACCGCTTTTCCATACCAAAACAAAATCGCTTTTGTGACGCCTCATTTCTGACACTACAATAGTTGACCGATTTGGGGAAGCAACTTTTCAATGTAAAAATGTGATAAGCCTAATCGACTATCACATGTCAGTGTTAATTCTTTTGATAACCGGTTGTTCACCTGCCTAAGGCTCTCCAAAGGAGTATTAGTCTGTTGGGCGGGCTGCAGCAGTGGGTCAATCGCAGCACACGATTTTGAGCCACTTCCGGTCCGTTTTCACCGTTCTTTTTTCATTTGTGTCTTGAAAAGGGCAGAATGCTTAGAATTCCTCGAGAAAGACGACAATTTTTTCATCGCGAACACTACCTTCAAAGGCACAGTCTAACCTCGGGATCGTTTTCCTGTTTTTCTTCCTATCTTGGAAACGGTCCCACGCCGATTTCGATGATGTCTCTGGAATCGTACAAAACCCGCTGGGAACGGAGTCATGGCCCCCCAAAGTTGAGCCGCGTAAGCATGGTGGACAAGTTGTCTAAGGTTTATAACTTCCGTCATTTGCAACCGCTGTATGCGAGCCGACTTGAGCAAAAAGATAGGTTAAGAATAAAGGGATGAGCGGGCTATTGATTGGTCACCATCGCTTATCTCTCCACGGTAATTTCGAAAGGTCGTCAAAAGGGCGTGCCGAAGTGGCCTCTCGAGGTGGGCGCCCAAAGTGGCTTCCTCCTGCATCTCGATTATCCGGAGGATTTCAAAACTCGCACTTGGTAGGTTCTGCTTAGGGGGGTCTACTTCCCGAGTATGTGGAAATCTCAGAGTTTGTTCCTAAGCTCGGACTGTGCCTTTAACCAAAAGTTAAGTAGCTACTGCTCAACGTCTTCAGATCTGGGCAAAGAATTTAGATTGGCGCAAAAAAGAGTAATGAGATAATTAGACGAACGGTACCGATTGCCACAGAGCCATAAAATACCTAGCAAATTTCATTTGAGAGTTTGAGTGGGTCGGTTTGATACAGCAATGCAACTGATATCATCATTTCATGCCCTTGTGGCAATCTGTACCGCGCGATATTTGGATACTAATGAGATATGGGAACACATGATTACAGATATGGGAACACATGTTTATTAATGAGATATGGGAACGCACGATTACATATTATCTAGTTCCGCAATCGCGTTCAGTCCTCATTATCACAATCGTAGAAGCGAAGCGGGCGGACTGAACGCGATTGCGGAACTAGATCATACATTTGATAACATAAAATGAATAGAAAGAAAGCTAAAATGGCGTTTTCTAATACATACTCTCAAAATGCTGCTGTTCTGCGGTTTCATTCCATGTCAATACGATGGAGTTGATCCTCGTGAACTCTCGGTCTTTTTTTACTACTGAAGTGTGTTTACTGCACCATATAATCCGCAGCTTGAATTGCAAAAGAACTGCGATCCTTCTGAGCTCCTTCCCTATTGAAACATGTTCAACGTGAGCATGAAAGAGGAGCCGAAGTTAAATTGAATGAGAGGCTTGTACTGCGAAAAGTGACCTCACGTTTCAATATGCCCCTGCTTTCTTGACGGTATTGAGAGTGCTCCTGGAAGGGAGAAAGAGCTTCGGAGGAGCACAGTGTCACCAACGAATCTAGCAGCGAAAACTATGGCGCAGAGACTTTACTCTAGCGACGAAACCACCGCCGTTTTAAGAGGACGGACTCCGATGTCCCGAAATCGAATGGGACCGTGTAATAGCAACATTGTAATAGTATTATATTACCATGAATCAAAAAAGTTAAAGCTCGTTCGTTGAACCTTTCATTGGCTACGTTACGGGCACAGGTCATCTGAACTAATACAAACAAATCGACAACGTGTTCTCGCCAACACCAATTACCGACCTGTGGCTACTGAGATGGAGTGGAGTCGCATCAGCAGCCTCTTTCCTTTGGGCTTATCTGCTGTTGCGACCCTACACCATCTCAGTCGCCAAAGGTCGATAGTTGGTGTTGGCGAGAGCATGCTGTCGATTTATTTGTAATATTTCAGTTGACCTCACGACGGGCCTATGCCCAAAACGTACTCAATGCACCAGGAAAAGCTATGCGAAAAGTTTCTGACGACAAGTTCAAAAAGATACAAAAAAGCGACTGGTATGCTTCATCAATGAGCTAACATTATAGTGCCTATAATAAGCCTGCCTCTTAGATACAATATCCAAGCTAAGTTTGGTAAAAACGGGGAGCATTTGCCAAACTTGGCACAAAAAGCGTCCGATGCACGTAACTTTTTTGAACGAAGACGTTTTTGAATTCTGACAAAGCTGTCATATTGACATCTCGAATTCCTACATCATGTGCCTTGTGAACCAAAGTTCCCTAAAATCGCTTTGTTTTCGAGTAAAATTATTTTCGCGGTCGTTTCACAAAAACGTCGCGCGCGGCACAGTGCGGCGAAACTTTAAGTAGTAATTGTACGAGTGATAGAAGAGCATTCTCTATGTTTTCTTCGTGAACTGGATGAAAATGGGGCTATCTCGAAATCTGTGCAGATTGAAGTTTCGAAATCCTTCATTAAACACTCACGGCAGCTTCCTGAAAAGTCGGACTTTTGTTGCGAAAGTCCCAGACCGATAAATGGAGGATTTCGGAAATTCAATCTGCACAGATCTCGAGATAGCCCCACTCCCATCTAATTCGCGATCGAAACTGAGATTGCTCTTCTATTACTTGTACAATTACTACTCGAAGTTTCGCCGCACTTTGCCGCGCGCGACGTATTTGTGAAACGACCGCAAAAACAATTTTACTCAGAAAGAAAGCTGTTGTAGGGAACTCGGTCCACATTGCACATTATTAGGTAGGAATTCGAGCTGTAAATATGATAGCGTTTTCAGAATCCAAAAAGGTCTTCGTTAAAGAAAGTTACATGCATCGGACGCTTTGTTGCCAAGTTTTGCAAATGCTCCCCGTTTTTACAAAACTTAGCGCGGGTATTATACAATACCGCTGCTAACAGGGAAAAAAGGTCAAAAAGGGAAAAGTTGCGAACAAAACAATCTCTTTCCTATAACTTGCTTTAAAGAGCTCCAAATCTCCGCGGGCGGATTCACACGTCATGGCATGATGAAACAAGTTTGCCCAGGAAAGGAGTTTCCTTGTGAAGTTTCCCGGTCTTTCTTAATATGATTGGAACGAGTAGGTCGCGCTTGAGAAAATGATTTTTTTTAAAATTTCGATCGGAGCTATTTAAAGCAAGTTATAGGCAAGAGACGACTTTGTTGTCAACTTTGCCCATTTCGCCCCTTTTTCCCTGTAGAGATAGCAGTATAGTAACACCTCTAATCATGGCTTAGAATTACTACAAACCAAACAAAATTGTAATTTAGTACCCGATCTAGTTCGTACCATCACACTTCCAGCGTAAATTATGTATGTCCGACTGAAATGCTCCACTCAATGCCAAAATTGGTTGCCGGTCTAACAGTTATCCAAGACACCACCATCATCGTTCGAACATGCTAAAAACCCAAAAAATAATCATGGGTTTGTCAGTGATGGAGCCTACAAGAGAATAAATGAAAGAAAAAATTTCAAAGTCTACTATAAAACGTAGTTCACCTTTCACAACAGATGGATCCGTATCTAGCATTGTCCAAACAATATTGAATTATTGAATTTGACCAGAAGGATTCAACAGGATTACAGCGGCCTGAATGCACAGATTAGAACGAAAGTGGAAGATTAGAGGTGTTGAAGGCAGTGCCTACGATAAAATTTATCTGTTTTTCCGTGGGAAATCGAAAGGTCGGGGTCTTGCGATAGGATCGAGAAAACGAATAGAGGCGGGCTCGAAAGAGCCCTGATCTGCTCTGAAAACCGCTCGCTAGTCCTTTCCGGTCGCGGTTGAATTTTCCGTTGAGAAATTTAGTCCACCTCAATGGCTCGGCTTCGCCACACCTCTATTTGCATTAGAGCCCGAGCGCGCATAATATTAGCTTTGGAGCGCGTGAGCGCATTTACAAGTTTCCGCGCAACTCGTCCAGCAGCGCAGTTTCCCCTCGAAGCAGGGTCAAGCAACGTTGGAATTATTCCAAGGGAGGGGGTCGCAACTTATCCCGAGCCGAGGGAGAGGGGGTCGCACCGGTCTGCAGCCAACATTTCATTTCTTATTATCTTATCTTGTTTTTTGTCTCTTTCGAGATTTTGAACTTTTTTAAACTGGACACCTCGAGACTAATTTGCAGATGTTCAGAAGCACGTTAAATTGTTTGAGCAACTGTTTCAGGTGACTACTATGGATGAATCACTCAAGTTAGAAACTGAAGATTCCGTCAATATGCTGAGCACAGTTTGGCTTTGCAATAAACAAATTTGTAATTCCATGTCATCAGTAGAGAATAAAGAATTCATCTGCTGTGGAACTTGAACTTCAATCATGCCAATTTTGTCTCCTGAAATATATTTCCCTAAATGAAAATCGGTTGAAAACCCTGAAATAAGAGAAAAACTTCGTGTATAGGCGGTGCTAGCCTTCTTCATAAGGCTGTTCTTTTTTCCTACAGCGGAATCAGTACCATGCGCTAGATCGAGTCCGTCGCGTGGCTTAAGCCATTGTTTCGCTAATACTGTTGTATTGACGGTCGTCACAGACGGTCCATCATGCTCAATCCTGCGTATACCAAAATCGAATAAAGTGGGAAAAACTTCATAAAATAACATACGTCATTAAATAGACATTTTTGGGCCATTTCTGCTGTTCCCAAAGGGGGGAGCACATGGTGAGGTGAAAAATCTCAAAAAAAAATTTTTTTGAAAAAAAATCCAGTTAGTGTAGTTTTCGATAACCATTCAGGAGACGCACCTTCTGCCCGGCTGCCGCCTTCTAGAATCAAAAAGCAAGGCTGAAAAGGCCATTTGGAATAAACGGCCTTTTTACACCACTTATTCCAACGGGCAAATTTTTCTGTTTCTCCCTCTACAAGAGCGGCTTTGATTTTTTTCAGCTCTTATGTCGGTCTAGTTTACCGAACCGCTGAGTTACGGCGTAAGTTATCTAAGGAAAAAGGAAGGGGGCGGGGCAAAATAGCGGAATCAGTGTGGTCATTATGGAGGGGGTTGGAACATCGATTTTTGGCCATTTCTGGAGAACGATTTTTATTGTGGATACTGCACTTCATGAGCATAGGTTTTTTTCATGAGCACGGGTTTGCCCTCAGGTTACTTATTATGTCGGCAATATCTGCACCAACCGAACGACGGAAAAATCTCAATCGTTCAAAAACGGAGCATTCAAAGATCTGCGAGTCGCGACTTGCATAAGCATATAGCTGCGTGACGTGATTTTTCTGTTTTTTTTTTGCCTATCTTGAAAACAGTCCCATGCTGATTCCAACTATGTCTCTGAAATCGTACGAGACCTTTTGGGAACGGAGTTATGGTCCCTCAAAGATTGAGCTATGGAAACATGGTGGACGAGTTGTCCGAGGCTTGTAGCTTCCGTCTTTTGCAGCCGATCTATACAATCGGACCTGAGTAAATAGAAGAGCTGAGAATGAAGGGAAGAACGGGGCTAATGATTGGAAATCATCGCTCATCTCACGATCTCGAGCATTCATTTGTTCACGTCGGTGGGCGTGTGTTGCGCTTTTGGGGTTTTCATTGCGCTCGAAGTTGCAACTTCGGGCTCTTTCCAGAAGGCTCTTCCTGGCTCGTTTTCATGCGTTCTTTCGACGTCAACGTTACAGTGTGCCCCTCCACTACCCATTCCTAGTGGAAACTGGAACACATTTTTTATCGAGAACACTGCCTTTAATAAATTAAGCAAGTTCAGGATCTTCAGATTCTTAGGTTAGTTCAGGATTTTCAGGTTCTTAGGTCCAAACTTTTAAGTCTCTTCCGCTTCCGCTGTTTTTTTGGCCCTTTTTCTTTCTTTTTCA